>CAJPEV010002555.1:27996-42620 GCA_905338385.1 Darwinula stevensoni
TCTTGACGTCACTATCTTGAATCTTGACGTCACTATCTTGAATCTTGACGTCACTATCTTGAATCTTGACGTCACTATCTTGAATCTTGACGTCACTATCTTGAATCTTGACGTCACTATCTTGAATCTTGACGTCACTATCTTGAATCTTGCCGTCACTATCTTGAATCTTGACGTCACTATCTTGAATCTTGACGTCACTATCTTGAATCTTGACGTCACTATCTTGAATCTTGACGTCACTATCTTGAATCTTGACTAGCATCTTGAATCTTGACTAGCATCTTGAATGAGAGTTTGGCTGGCAATGTAGTAACTCAGTGTGTAAGGCGTCTGTCATATTCCCAGAGTGAAGCAATGCTGTCACATTTTGTCTCAAACCGGTCAATACAGCTGCAGCCAATGTTGCAGAAGTGTCTTGAAAAGTTCCTTGTCATGCTCCAGTAATTTTGAATGACCTTCAAGGCCTTTAGCAAGTAGTGAATCAGATCCACCTCAACCTCAACCTCAACCATGGCTGAACCAATCATTTTTTTTTTTTGCTGGCTGAAAACCTTGAAAACTATTCAAAATTCGTCAAGACACTTCTTGCAACATTTGCAGCTGTATCGACCGGTTTGAGACAAAATGTGACACAGCATTGCTTCGCTCTGGGAAGATGACATGGAGTGAAAATATTTTTTGCGATATTGACAGACTCAGAAAAAATTAGTCCTGGAACTTTATTGCCACACCTCGTATATTGCGTAATATTTCATCCTTTGGAAACAGGAAACATTTGATCAATATTTTCTTTCCTTATCATTCATGAAAGTAATTTTTGTGGTTATTGAACATGAACTGCCATTGTTTTGCTTCTTGACGCCTCTCTGCAGGATTTGGCCTCGTTTTTGGCGAAATTGCAAACTGTTACAGTCGGTGTTTGCCAGTTCGCATAAGAGACGCATATGAAACTGAAGAGGATTAAATATTCTAGGAGAGTCATTAGGCCGAGGAGGATCATCAACGCTGGGTCAAGGAGTAAAGGAGAATCAATAATAACTTGAGGACAAACGATTTTTTTTTTATTTGAAGATAAAATTTTCTTAGGAACAGTGCAAAGGTCTCACCCAAATGCAGGAACGGCATTTGTCCACGTCTGTAGCCGATGAGCAGGCCATTGAATTGATTCTCGACAGCCCCGAGCTCCCAGGCACCTGTAACCCAGTTGCGAATTTCCTGTGAATTCGGCGCGAGGTTTTCCGAGAAGAAAATGCTTCATTTTGGTAGAGTTTTGTCAAGTCGATTGAGTCATGCACTTTCGGCCTGAGCCGTTCTTCGTAACTCGAATTTGCTAGCGATTCTGCGAAGTTTTTACCATCGCAGAGGAAAGAAAATCCTCCTCCAGCAATTTCCTAACCGCCGCCGTAACCACCACCCTAACCACCACCATAACCGCCGTTCAAATCCACATGGAGACCTTACACTCTGCGAAGAACTCAATTGTGGCAATTGTGGCAATTGTGGCAATTGTGGCAATTCCATGCCATTCCGCCAAGTCGTATCATTCTCATAAATTTATGAAACCGCTCTTGCGATCCTGCGAGTCGTTGAAAGGGCTGCAGGGGCAGACTGTTGCGCTTCCGGAATTCCAGGTGAATTCGCACTCTGTGTGTCCGAAGCCTCTCAAAGCTCATGTAGAGCTATTATTCTAATCCATCGCCTGATGCAAATTCCACTTCGCAAAATAAATACTCGGCAAAACTCACCAGAGCGACGAAGAGGATGCAGCAGAAAAGTTGAACCTTCATGTCGGAATGCGGCCAGCGGCGGATGTACCCGCGATCGGGGCAATGCCCTCTCTCCGATGCCCTGCGCAAATATGCGCTTTGGAACCGTGTATGAAGCTGCTACGAAACCCGGTATCGATTGCATGCTTGTATCCCCAATCGATGTTCCGGGATGATGACCTCGACTTTGCTTGACTGCAACGAACATAACATTTTTACTTAGCGGGCCTCTTTCATTTTCAGAAAGGAATGGGAATGGTGCTACTGTTGGATGTTTGTGTGCGCGTGCGTGTGTGCGTGTGCGTGTGTGCGTGATGCGTGTGCGTTCGTTCATCAGTCTCCTGTCAGTCAGCGCAGACTTTCTTGAATTCATCAACGATGAGTGAGTCCCTGTTTCGGCAAAGTTCGAAGCAATGTAATGTAGGGTAGTCTAGAGTGACAGTGGCGACATCGTGTGACTATTGGGAGAAGCACGCATAGATATGGGCGGAATGTGCCACTGGGTCACCGACATTGGGCGGAAATGGTGAACCTTTTGGCAAGTGGATTAAAGAAGCTTTAAAGGAGTCTTTCGCCGAAATAAACGAACACATCCCATTCTCATCAGTCCCGCAAGGAGACTCAGCGCACGATAGCAAAGATAGCATTGATTTGCCATGACGCAGGCAAAGTCTGGACAATCCGGAGTTAAAGAAATTAGATGCCAAAAAATGCAATATTTTCTACTCATGAATGCGCACATCCCATACAATCTCACGCCTATTCCTCCCCCCCCCCCCCCGCGGGAAAAAGTGCCAGAAAATGCCGGAAAAAATTTTGAGATTTGATATTATCTTCAAAGAAGGATTTGGCGATGTTCTGGTTATGGTGGGATTCGAAGCGTTCAACCCTCATCGTACAAAACATGAGGCAAAATTCCGAAAAACGAGCCTTAGTATCGTGCATGGGTTTTTGTTTATATTTATAGTTTTGCTTCAACAGAGCATGATCTCTTGAAGTGTCTTATCTCCTTACCAAAGCATATCCACGTACGACCTTAGCTTGATGCATCGCCTTTTCGAAGGGTTTTCCCAAGTCAGTTGCTTAATGCTTAAGGGCCGCATGAAGGATCGAAGATTTGTGGGCTGCAAGAAGAGAATAAATTGGTATAACTCAATTTCGCTTAGTGCAGTTGAACGATTGAGAGGGCGAATCCCCATTTACCCGAGATACTGCAGCGACTTTCGGACGGTCACGAAGGAAGACGAATGGAAAGGTTCGAGTGACAGACATTTCGTCTAGCTGCAGGGAAAGAACTGCGCGACGTCATCCAGCTGAATGGTCATTCGGAGGAAAGTCTCGCCTGAGACTTTGATTCTCTTGAATGGCACCTGATCGCGGAAGGTCTCGCCTGAGACTTTGATTCTCTTGAATGGCACCTGATCGCGGAAGGTCTCGCCTGAGACTTTGATTCTCTTGAATGGCACCTGATCGCGGAAGGGAGGAGCAGAACTGTCGGGTCCTCCTCTTCAGTTGTGGATGGCGTGTGCTGCTTCGTGGAAAGTGCCAAACCGAACTAGTCGTCTTCAGTGGAAGTCACCTGAATGAGCAGATGGAGGTTCGTCAAGGTCATTGCGATTGACCTTTCCCGGACTTTGTATCTTGAAATTTTCATGCCTCTAGGCAAAAAAAGTCGCAAAAACTTCACCTTTGGCCAGAAGAATCTACTTCCGCGTTCTGAGCATTCGTCTGTTTCGTCACGAACGGAAATATCGGCTGCTTCGAAATGCTGCATTTCAATGCTCCCAACTCCACTCAAGACTTGGAGAAATACAGGCAGAGATTAACCTCGCCATACAGTTTTGCATGCGTTTCCAATCTAAGATGGCTGGATCGATCGTCGTTGGGGTCTTGCGTTATAAGCGGGGTCCGTCACTGGGTCAATGACCTGGGATGAACATGAAACTAAATTATTTGGGTCCGTTCGATGACAGATATGTGAACATTATAGGAAGTGATTTGAACTTGAGGGTTCACGAAATGTCTGACACTTTTCTTTGCACCTCTAACAATGGAGAGAGTGGAAGACTTTGGATTATGGTATTTTCAGTCACTGCCCACAGCAAATTGTTGCAGCCTTTATATGATGATTCGTCGTCCATTATATAGTCAAATACTGAACATATTATACTGTAAAATACTGAACATAGTATGTTGAACATATTACTCCGGATGCCACGCCCGACACGGTGGACAGACCCAAGAGTTTCCTGAATTGCCTCAGGGTAGCCACTGGCTGAGGCGGCGTGGAAAAAAAAAAGGACAAACGTTTCGTCACTTTCATCACTTCAGATGAAATGGGAACTTCGAAGAATAATTTAAATTTTGGCCTGAATTAGTGCGCTGTTGTGTGTTATGGAAGCAGTGGAAATTGGAAGCAGAATCCCTAGAGATATGAAATTGGAAGCAGAATCCCTAGGGATTTGAAATAGGAAGCAGAATCCCTAGAGATTTGAAATTGGAAGCAGAATCCCTAGATTTTGAAATTTCCTTTTGAGAGCACCAAAGGTTCTCCCCTCCCCGCACGATCTCAGACGGAGGATCTCCCGAAAATGCCCGGCACATTTTGAAGCTGAGCAGATAAATGTCAAATTGAAAAAGGGGACACCGAAACTCCCAAGAAAATTGCACGAAAATGTTCTGAAATGAATGCATGAAATGAGAGCAGCATTACCACCAAATGAAACAGTAAAGCAAGAAATACCAAGAACAGGAAAATAAACCACATAGAGCTACGAGTGATGAGAGTTCTGGAAACGCCTGCGACGTTTTTATTCTTGATTTCACCAGCAATGTACAACTTGCACAACTAAGTGTTGCATTTGCTAATAAATAAATGGCAAAGATGCCCTGAAGAACAATTTAAAAAAATATTCAATTATTGACTTTCTCCCAAGAATCGAAAACTTGTGCAAAAGAGGGGGGGGGGGGGAGAGATGGGTGAGGGGCTGAATTTTCGCCCCCCCAACCCATTTTTCCATTTTAGTGACCGTTGCATAGCTGTAAGTTAATGCTACAATGTCCATTCCTTCCGGTATTTTTTGTCGGTGGTGACCATTAACGTCACACTGGTAAGACATGAAGGTATAAAGAACTTCGAGGCAAATACCGAAGCCCTGGGATTGAAACGATAATGGTCGAGCGGAAAGATCCAGACACAAACTCGACGCTACATTGAAAAGAATGCGCAAACAACCCTAGCCAGTTTTTCCATCGACCCCTACCACGTAGCGAAATCGTGTCGTCCTCCGGGCAAAAAGAAATGAATAGAGAAAGACCATGGAAAAATCGCACGGGGGAAACTGGCAAAATATTCATTTTTTCCCATCGATGAAAGCTGTAAACTACGAAGGGTGTTCCAAAAGTTTTGGGAAATTATTTCTTAAAAAATAGCTTGACGTCGTAGAGGCCCAAAAATGTAACCAAATATGACCCAGGGAATATAAAAGTGTTCCTTGCAGTCACATATGTGACCGCCCTCATGGTGTCAAGATGGAAAGAGATGAAAATGCTTCAAAATGCAACATTTCTTATTAATTTTGACCAGAGGTTGAACTCATGTATCCGGAAAATCCATAGTATGCGAGGGTCAGCCCATAAATAAGTAGAGCAAAGCTGAGGAGCAGAAAATGTGCTCGCGGTGAACACCATGATAACTCCAGCGGTTGGGCATGCTACACGAATCGGGCATGACTGGCCATCGCATTAGAGATGGCCCAATCAAGCAACAGAGATCCTTCATCGGGTTTCTGCAGTCAGAAGGAATTTGTCCGAATGGGCTACCATAGTTCGCATCCCCCTTCTCAGAGGAGGACCTGCCCGGCTGGAAACGCCTCGGTTTTTCCCCCGACCGGTTTTCAAGCTTCGATCTTTGCCGTCTCGCACGAATTTTCCACTCAAGAATTGCAGGAAAAAAAAGGCAGAGATTTTAACCTCGCCATGCAACTTCGCATGCGTTTGCAATCCGAGGTGGCTGGATCGATCGTCTTATCCGCCCGTCACTCGGTCAATGATTGGGCAAGTAAGATTTTTTATGAGAAACAGCCTAATAAACGCGGATGTTCTCGTTTCTCGAAAGATGCCAAATAAATTTTCCTCGCCATTTTTAGAGACAAGAGGAGAAACTCAGGAAGCACGTTATAACATGAAAATCAGATGCGTAATGGTGCCATAGGTCACCTTTAGAGCAGAGACTCCCTCTGTACTAACGGAAACCATTGAGTCCTCCTTCTTCAACCTTAAGCAGTAGCTTTAAATGCCTCGGCACCAATTGCCCAGCGAGAGTCCGGTCCAAGAGTGTCCTCATCTGTGTCCCCATGCAAAAGTGACTCTCGAAGGAGTGGCGCAATTGACACAATATGGAACAAGTTCATCGCCCATCATGGTAGTAAATGTTTAAAACTAAAGCCAGCAAAACTAAATATTTTTCATGGCTGAAAATGGCAGGAAAATTGGGGTCTCTGCGGTGGACTGCAGCGCCCTCTATAAACACACAAAAAAAATGTGAACTCATGAACCTCTATGTTAAATATCAGTTGCACGTGGCTGTCCCTTTAAAAGTTATAGTGAATCAAAATAGGGTGTTTAGTACTACTTTGAAGGAGATCCTTCATCTCGATCTCGTGGAGATCGATTAATCGATTGATCGATTGATCGATTGATCAGCTTGCTCCATAAGTTTCATGGAGCGTCTTCTTCATGGTCTTCATCATGATCGCTCGAGACGCAGGGAAGGGACTCGGTGAGAATGAGGGAAAAAAAGAGGGAGATCGAGAGATGTCAATTGCGAGATGTCAATTGTGAGAGGTCAATTGTGAACCTAAGCCGGTTTCCCTGCCGAAAGTTTTGGTGCCATGCGACGAAAGAAATTACCACAGTTTAGTCGCAATCGGAAATTATCGCTTGGGGTAGTGTCCTTTTGTTATGAACGGATTCTCAATATTAGAACGCTTTGTTTGCATCGTGATTTGTTTATATCATATTTAAAATGACAATTCAGAGGTCCCTTCCTTCTCACGCCCAACAACACAAATAATGGTGAAGAATATTCAAAATCGGAAGAAATCCGGTGCAGTGCTGAACTGTCGCTGCCTCGCTGGCTCGCTGGCTCCCTGGCTCCCTGGCTCAGCCATTCTTCCTCCCCAAGCAAGCCTTGAAGTTGCTGAATTGGCTCAGCAACCCGCTCTTCGTCGACTCCAGGCTCTGCAAACCGAGGGAGGACATGTCCAGCCCGCGAGAGTATCGCTCAGGGATCGGAGGCTCTTCGGCACTCACGCTCAGAAGGTTCGTGCAGGTCTGGTAGTAGTCGAAGAGGTAGTAGTCCTGGGAGTTGTCGAAGCATGCGCGGATCGCCGTCAGGAATTTCTTCAACTTCTCCACGTTGACGATCAGGGTGTTCACGTAGCCGGCTTTCTGTTCGACATTAAGCAAACGCGTTTCTTTCTGTTCGACGTTAAGCGAACATTATTGTCGTTGCAGTCTGGCAACAAGATCACCTTAAATATTTTTATTTTCAGTTTAATTTTTAATTTCAAAGCTGGAAACTACCTGACAAATCTTTGACCAAGCGGGAAATGCTAAATTCCCCATCATTTCAGCGAAGTGGAGGCATTTATTGCCATTTACGTTTTTGTCTTGCTTTCAGCGAGACGGCACGAATGTCGACGAAGAGACTGTCGACGCCGAAATGTCATCGCCCTCTGCCATGACATCATTTGCCTTTTTTGCGAGATTTTTTGTCAAATTCTGACCGCCTGATCTTACTTCTTACCATATTAATATAATGGACTAGTTAAGAAATTATTTAAACAATTTAATCACTGATTGCTGAGAGTGAAAAGTACGAGAAAAAATCAATATGTCTGTTCTTGACGAAATTGGAAAAAAATCCATCTTTGGCTTAAGTTACCATGAACCAAGAAGTGAAAAACTTGAATATATAAAATATATTACACATATTTATGAGTTGCTAAAGCGAGAGGTTGAAGCCAATTCTATAAAAAAAATAAACAGCTTGATGTGAAATCAATTTTACAAAGCCTTGATCCTTTTTTTTAAAAGCAGAGATTTCTTTCAGTCCACGGAGGATCAATAATACAATAAGGACCAATACTACAATAAGGACCAATATTGCAATATGGACCAATATTACAATAAGGACCAATATTACAAAGGGGGACCAACATTACAACGAGGATCGATGAACTCTTAACGTGAGGATGTCCCTCTGACAATGAGGAAGGTCTCACCCGGACGCACGAGCGGCACTTGAACACGTCTGAGGCCGAAGGGCAGGCCAGGTCAATGATGTCCGACATCCCCGAGCCCTCAGGCACCTGCGATGTGTCGTCGGGATGGTTAAGGGAGGTGAAAAGGTGGTACCTTTACCATGAAGGTGGTACCTTTAAGTTACATTTTCGTGGTAACTCGAATTTGTGGGAAAGAGGAGGGAATTTTGCTAAATTTTTATTTACCAGTGGAGAGAAAATCCAGCTTGAACAATTTCTAACCGCCATTCTAACCGTCATCCTTACCGCCATCTGACCGCTATCTAACCGCAAAGTTAGCAGTCGATCATATCCGCATGAAGTCATTTCTCCTTGTCGAAGTATCATGTTGGGCCAAATCGAAGCAATCGGGTCATTCGCAAATATTTAAAAATGGCAAAACAATTGAGGAAGAGACTCTTTCAGCACTGCGAGTCCTTGGAAAGGCAGCCTTGCAGGGCAGACTGTCGCGAAGGGCAGACTGCCGTGCTTAGGTCGGCCGGTTAATCCAATTGCCTCTTGCGAATTTCACGTTGCAAATAAATTCTTGCAAAACCTTGCACAACTTGCCAGAGCAGCGAAGAGGACGAAGAAGGCGAAGAACAGTTGAAGCTTCATCTCGGAATGCGACGGACGATTGGGAAAATTCCTCGCATTTTCGTTTTCAACGCTCAGGGTAAATATGCGCTTGGAATCATTAATCCTGCTGCTATGCAACCTGCAATCGATAGCACGCCTGCATCCCCTATAGACGTTCTTCCGTTATAACAAACTCGACTTACCTTGACTCACTTCCGCGATCAACATGTAATTTCAGCGAACTGAAAGCACTCAAGAAATAAGTTCGATGTCTGTTTGTGCGTGCGTAGTGTGTGTGTGTGTGCGTGCCTGTCCATGAATCTGGCTCCGTCAAACAGCACAGACTTTCTTGAATGTTAATCAAGAATTACAGCACGTCCCAATCTCAAAAACCTTACGATCGGGAGAAGCTCGGATGGATGCGAGAATGGAGGCAGTGGGTCAAGGCCATAGGATTTGCTAAATCGGAATTCCGTGAATGCCTCGGTCGCTCAGCAACATCCTAATGGCATATCGAACGCGGAGTCGCTAATAAACGGATGGATTATGGCCATGCAGCATTCATGGGCCCCATCCCCTTCGGCCCATCCCATTCGCCCATCCCCTTCGGCCCATCCCCTTCGGCACTCCCACTGCGGTCCGGGTCGCCTCTCAGGATGCAGCCGAGGGCGTCCGCGTCCGTCTTCGTCGCCTTGGTCGTCGTCGCCAATCTGGTGAGTCGCGCCGCGGGCAGGCGTCGAAATCGGGACGAGCTCGGCGGAATTGCGGCAATGCTGCGAGTCCCGTCAGTAGTTTCAATCTGCCACGGAGGAAAACAGTAGGAATCTTTCAGCTCCCTTTCCAGGCTTTAAATACCGACAGGGATTTCCCGGTTGAACCACAGCTCCATTACGATTTGATTAAGATCCATTACGATTTGATTAAGATCCATTACGATTTGAAAATAATTGCGATTAATGGAAATTAATGGCATTAATAGAAAATAATGGGACTTTCGGTTCATCTTCCTGCAAAGCGAAAACTTTCTTCATGGTCTGCTCCAGCCGATGAAAACTTGCCTGGCTTTTTAGGCTGGGGACGCGACAAGGAGTCTCCACACGCATCTAAAAGATATTCTCACGACTTACAAGAATAAGAGATCAAATTCAAGAGTGGCCGATGACACTTTCATCCTCTATTGCCTAAGCATGAGAATCAAGCTTTCAAAACCGTACGATGAAACTGAATCTGGGGGCGAGAGAAAAACTGCAGAAATGTTCTTACACTAAATTTGCTGGTTTGTGGAAAGGGAGATGAACGATTCCTACTGTTTTCCGCCGTGGCAGATTGAAACTACTCAGGGGACTCGCAGCATTGCCGCAATTCCGCCGAGCTCGTCCCGATTTCGACCCCTGCCCGCGGCGCGACTCACCAGATTGGCGACGACGACCAAGGCGAAGAAGACGGACGCGGACGCCCTCGGCTGCATCCTGAGAGGCGACCCGGACCGCAGTGGGAGTGCCAAAGGAAATGGGCCGAAGTGGATGGGCCGAAGTGGATGGGAAGAAGGGAATGGGTCGAAGTGGATCGGACGAAGGGGATGGGACGAAAGAGATGGGACGAAAGAGATGGGACGAAAGAGATGGGGCTCAAGAATGCTGCCTGGCGATCATCCATTCGGTTATTAGCGACTCCCCGTTCGATATGCCATTAAGATGATACTGAGCGACCGAGGCATTCACGGACATCCGATTTAGCAAATTCGATGGCCTTGACCCACTGCCTCCATTCTCGCATACACCCGGGCTTCTTCCGACTGCAGCTGAGTGTCGCCACAGTCGCCTTTTTGCTGACGCATTTTTTCGCTGATTGTAAGGGTTTTGAGATTGGGAATTGCTGTAATTTTTGATTGATATTCAAGAAAGCCCGTGCTGCATGACGGAGCCAGATCCATGGACAGGCATGCACGCACGCACAAACAGACATCTAGCCCATTTCTTGCGTGCTTTCAGTTCGCTGAAATTAAATGATGAGAAGTGATCGCGGAAGTGAAACAAGGTAACTCGAGATTGTTATAACGGAAGAACGTCTATAGGGGATGCAGGCGTGCTTTCGATTGCAGGTTGCATAACAGCATGATTAATAATTCCAAGCGCATATTTACCCTAGGCGTTGAAAACGAAAATGCGAGGAATTTTCATATTCGTCAGTCGGACTTCTTCGCACCTGGTCGCATTCCGAGATGAAAATTCACCTGTTCTTCGTCTTCTTCGTCCTTTTCCTTGCTCTGGGAAGTTGTGCAAAGTTTTGCAAGAATTTATTTGCAAAGTGAAATTCGCACGAGGCAATTGGAACAACCGGCCGACCTAAGACGACAGTCTGCCCTTAGCGACAGTCTGCCCTGCAAGGCTGCCTTTCCAAGGATTCGCAGTTTTGAAAGAGTCGCTTCCTCAATTGTTTTGCCATTTTAAAAAATACTTGCGAATGACCCGACTGCTTCGAATTGGCACAACATGACACTTCGACAAGGAGAAACGACTTCATGCGGATCTGATCGACTACTAGCATAGCGGTTAGATGGCGGTTAGGATGGCGGTTAGAAATTGTTCAAGGTTGAATTTCTTTCCACAGGTAAATAACAATTTAGCAAAATTCTCCTCTTTCGCACAATTTCGAGTTACCACGAAAAGGTGAGGTATAAAAACCAAGCCTCAATTCGCCCCGCTGAACTATGCCGACAACACATCGCAGGTGCCTGAGGGCTCGGGGATGTCGGACATTATTGAATTGACCTGCCCTTCATCCGAAGACATGTCCAAGTGCCGCTCGCGCGTCCGGGCGAGACCTTCCTCATTGTCAGAGGGATATCCTCACATTAAGATTTCATCGATCCTCCTAGTGATATTGGTCCTTATTGTAATGTTCGTCGTTATTCAAATATTGGTCCTTATTGTAATAATGGACCTCCTTGGACTGGAAAAAATCTCTCACGAGTTTGAAAAAAAAAGAAACTACTTTCAAGAAATCATCAACGCTCTGTAAGGTTGATTTCACATCAATCTATTAATTTTTTCAGGAATTGCCTTTAATCTCTCACTTTTGCAACTCATTATGTATATGAGCATATTATTACAAACATTCTAGTATTCCACTTCTTGGTGCATGGTACTTATGCAAAATGTGGATAAGTTTTTTATTTCGTCCGGAACAGGCATATTGACATTTCCTCATATTTTTCAATCAGCATAGACAATCTTTTCGTCGACATTCATGCTATTTCGCAAAAAACGAGACCAAAAACGTAAATGGCAATAAATGCCTCCACAATGCTGAACTGATGGGAAATTTGGCATTTCATGCTTGGTCAAAGGTTCTTCGGGTAGTTTCCAGCTATGAAATTAAAAATAAAAATATTAAAATTGACTTTGTTGCCAAATCGCAACGACAAAAGTGCTTGCTTAATGTCGAGCAGAAAGCGGGCTACATGATCCAGACTGTGCAGAGGTTGACGAAATTCCTGACGGCCATCCTCGCATGCTTCGACAACTCGCAGGACTACTACCTCTTCGACTACTACCAGACCTGCAATAACCTACTGGCCGTGAGTCCCGAAGTGCATCCGGTCCGCGAGTGCTCCCCCCCGGCGGATGGCGGCGAATGTTTTCACCTTCGGTTCGCAGAATCTGGAAACGACGAAGAGCGGATTGCTGAGGCAGTACAGCAACTTCAAGGCTTGCCTGGGGAGAAAGAATGGCTGAACCAGCGATTCAGGGAGCTGGGGAGCCAGGAGACAGCGAACCAGGGAGCCATCAACAGTTCAGCACTGCACCGGATTTCTACCAATTTTGAATTTTCTTCACGAATCTTTGTGTTGTTGGGTGTGTGAGAAGAAAGGGACCTCTGAGATGTTATTATAACTGTTATATAAATGCATCATCATACTAACGAAGCGCTAATTGAAAGTGATAATTTTCGATTTTTGACCAAACTTTGGTCATTTATAGGGCACTCTCGAAACGAAGTCGCATGACACCAAAAACTTGCGGCAACGAAACCGGCTTATGCTCATAACCTTCCGCGCGGACTCAAGTCCCAATAACGTGCCCTCTTATTCTCTCATTCTCATCGAGTTCCTTCCCCGTTTCTCGAGCGCTCCCTGTTCTGTAGACCCGAATATGTGATGAAGTTCTCCACGAATCTTCCGGAGCAGGCGGAGATCCAGAGGCACTAATCGATCCCCACTGGATCGAGGAATCCATTGGAAATGGTTTTTCTCCGCCCCGATACGGCTGAGTTGCATGTGCAAAAGTGACTCTTGAAGGAGTCGCTCAATTGACACAATATCAATATATGGAGCAAGTTCATTGTCCACCATGGTCGTAAATGTTCAAAATAGCCATTCGTTTCCGGAACTACATGCGACCCATCTTGCCTGGAATGGGGTGAATGCAAAAAAAAAAAAATGGTCCAAAACGATTTCTTTTTCACACCTGAAAACGTAAATAGGGGGCGCTGCTGTCGACTGCAGTGCTCCTCTGCTGCATGCGTCTTGAACTCATGAGCCTCTCTGTTGAATACCAGCTGCAAGGGGCTTTTTCCTTAAAAGTAAATCAAATTGTAGATCGTTGCTTACTTTGTACCGCCCCGCCAATTTCCATTTCCATTCGTCCATTTACCAGCAGTCCCTCGTATGTGAAACACCTTCACATCTGAGAACGGCCATTTATATCTCAGCAACTCTTCAGACAATTTTGACTCCTTTGCCGCAGAGGACACAAATGATCAATCTCGTTCGGATTGAATCGTCGTTTCGGTCGCCCGGTTCTCCATGGCACGGAAGCATCTGTCGTGGGGCGAGCATGAATTGCCTTCCGGAAATGCGCAGGTGCCACGTGGTGTTGAATGGGAAAAGCGCATCAATGATGGTCGCATTTCCATTTTTAAAATGTTTAATTTTAGATTTTAAATTTCGTACTAATTACTTCACTTTGAGGAGGGGTGAGCAGATTCATTCTAGGCAACAGTCGATGGAAATAAGGAAACCTGGCCAGTGTTCCTTCCATAATCGCCTCGAAATCGCGTGTGTGTGCGTGCGTGCGTGTGTTCGTGTGCGGAGGGGGGCATTAACCGACGGATTATCCCCTCGTCCGCCGAAAGAGTAGCTGTCAGGAATCACGCGAATGCGAGTTGGGTTTATGACAGTCTCACAAGTCTGAAAGTCTTTCAGACGACAATATACTCTCTTGGGAAAGAGTGACCGATTTCCGAGAAAGGGAGGGAAACCGGAGTTAGCGATTATATTCCCTAAAAACAAGGTAGTAATGCCACTCACCTCTCTCTTTCCCGAGAATGACAACTTATTTTTTCTACTAGGAGGGCTGCTCAATACGTAATGACCGTCTGTAAAAAAAAAAATTACATGCTCTTTTCCTCACAGAAGTTTCTTATTTAAACCCCCTCGACGTGCATCGAAACTCAGTCTTCATAGAAATTTTCAAGGTTCTAGACCCGTTCCGCGTGTCTCAGGAGCTCCCAGAAAAGTGCTTTGTTTTTCGCTGCTACCAGAAATGCAGACTTCCCCCAAAAAATTCCGTTCGCCAACTGCGGGGAACACTGCTGCTCTCGGTCGACGCGCAGTCGAGGCCGACACAAGGACGACCAGCCCTTATTAATCCTCAGAGTTGATCTTTCACTTGGCATCACCCGTTCCCTTCTCCCTGATCCGTTTTGAGCAGCCAGGACCACACATTTCCAACATTTGATGACTGGTCACCTTTTTCTGGTCACCTTTTCCTGGTCACCTTTTTCTGGTCACCTTTTTCTGGTCACCTTTTTATGGTCACCTTTTTCTGGTCACCTGTTTTGGTCACTTTTTCTGGTCACCTTGTGTCGGCCTCGACTGCGCGTCGACCGAGAGCAGCAGTGTTCCCCGCAGTTGGCGAACGGAATTTTTTGGGGGAAGTCTGCATTTCTGGTAGCAGCGAAAAACAAA
>CAJPEV010002556.1:0-42608 GCA_905338385.1 Darwinula stevensoni
GGGGGGGGGGGGGGGGGGGGTTGAAGAAAAGGGAAAAGTCTTAGAAAAATGGTTTTCACACTACTTCATATCTAATTCGGGAGAAAGTGTACCCTCACGCCTTTCTGGGTCCGACGGGTCGCAGTGTTTCACTTCACAGATAGAAAGCGGAAGAAAGAACGCACGGGCCGCAGGTCTTACCGAGGAATGCGGCCTGACCCGTTCCGACCGGTCCGCGTCTCCGGCTCGGTGACGACGCCCGGAGCGAAATACTCCCGAGGTGGGGCAAAAATAGGGTTGCCACCCGTTCCTAATTAGTATGGACAATTCATATTTCAGATGCAATGTCCATACTGTAAACTTGCCTTAATGTAGACACTACTTCATCCATACTTTAAACTTGTTACGATTTTTTAGTTAATAAAACTTAATAGCAGCTGAAACCACTGTTTTCTTCGAGCCAGAGTAGTATGCCACACTCTCATAACATCAATTGGTACTTTGGCTTAAGGTTGCTGTTGGTATTTGCAGCAGAACCAAAAATGCAAGTATACTTCATATATTTGTCCATATTTCCATGCGTCCACAGACCATATGTCCATATTTTGCTAATTTCAAAAGTGGCAACCCTAGGCAAAAAGTACAGCGTTTCGACTGCACCAAGTGTTTTCTTCCTCGATGTTCTCCTGGGAAAATACTCCAGTCGAAACGAGGCTATAGAAAGAGCAATTATGGGATAGGCTATGAAAAGAAAAGTTAAGGAACGCGAGGAGAATAGAGGGGGAGGAAAAGGGAGGCAGAGGCTCCTTTCACTCATGGAGGAGGCTCCCTTCACACGCGGAAGAGACTCCCTTCGCCCATCCCTCGAGTTTCCATTTTTTTTCAATTTCCCATTCTGCCACAAGAGAGCGTTTGACCATCGACCGACGCCCGAATGGAATTTTTGTTAACTCCATGGAACGTTCGGTCGAGGTCGGCTATCAGGGTCGCACTTTTCGATGCATGCTTCATCGTTCCTGCGGATCGACACAGAGATCTCAAAACAAAATTTTCCGGAGATTCGAAACCACGTACGGATCGGCTGCAGTAACGTTGAGAATGAATGAGGTTTTTCATGGACTTCGGGCAGGAAACGTAAGAATATAGTGGTGAAGACATGCGAACGTGCAGGCGAGTTACGGGGCGAAGGGGGATGGAAATCACTGGAGAAAGGGATTAAGGGGCATTTCACTTGGATTCTCCTCGAGACTCTCGTCAGTCGTGACTTTCTTGCCTCTCGGGTCTCTTTCTCCCCATTCGCCCCGTTCTACAGATTGGCTGGCGTGGATGGAGGCATCTATGCGTACCCCGTCCTCATGTCTTCCCGTTTTTTCCTACTTTGCAGGGACTCTACAAGGGCCGAACGAGAAAAAACTGCTGAATCATCTGCTGCGCGATTACATGACGTTGGAGCGTCCGGTCGCGAACGAATCGGAACCCCTTAAACTCTCCTTCGGCCTCACCCTCATGCAAATCATCGACGTCGTACGTTTCTTCCCTTTCCCTTTCCCGTTTCGGCTCGCGAATCTCGGCGGTCGACCGCCCTCGAAGGAGAACTCCGTTCCGACAACGACCGATCGCATTCGGGACTTGCACAGCTCTCTCTCAAGGACGTGGATCCATCATTTTATGCTAAATTTCCGTTCCCGAAGCAAGATCGAGCTCGACGAAGCCATCCGGTGAAGACGTCATCGTCGACCGGCGGTCTTTCTCGATATGCAGGTAAATAAATAATTAGGATTCCCACATCTTCCGCTTTCTTTTCGTAGAACCATCGCGCGAATCCTCTCTACTCTTCTCATTTCTCGTTTTTCATGCTGTGGTACTATTTCCAACATTGTGGAAATGATTCCGGGCATGAGAACTTGAAAGAAGAGCAAGAGCTGTTCTCTTCCATCTTTCGAGTTGAAATTGAATGTGTCAGATTCTTGCCAGGTCTTGAGGAATGAAGAGTTCATAATCGAACAGAGGAAAACGTTGGTCGAAAGCAAATAAGAGATTTCGAAGTCTTCAAAGCTAAAAAAAAAATACATCAAGACGAGAGATATATGAGGAACGTTATCTTGTCGAAAGAGCAGCTTTGCCGTGAAATGTCGGTGGGCAAACTCCAGAGTCGATTGCGCAAATACTTTAGACGGTGAGACATTTTTCCGAGGAAACTTTTTATATCGATGATATGATACGAAGAAGTGACAGAGCCTCCATGCGCGAGTCTGTCCTAAGGAAGTAAGAAGATCGTTTCACTTGAGGGATTCCAAGAGCGGGGATCGGGGGATCCGAAGCCGAAGCCGCTGCCAATCCACGGGTCTCTAGGGTCCACGGATCACCGGTCTGATTGGGGCTCTAGGGTCCATCGCGTCGGTGCGAATCCGCTCCTGCCGCTTCGTCGTGCCCTCTACCCAGCTGGAACCTTCCCGACGCCTCGGCGTCCCAGAAGGATCCGTTGCTATTTCCCCCATCCGAGTCCGATTCTTGTTGATCGTCTCTCTCTCTCTCGTCTCCGCGACGAGCACTCGATCGAGAGTCGCCGGTGATGCGGAGCCTCGATATCGAGACTCGTCTCTCGGGTTCATCCCCTTCCGATTCTCGACCGAAAATAGAATTCCACGGCGCCATGGAGGCTCTTCCCCGATACTGTATGCGCTCGTGTACCCCCGTAAAAGTTCGAAAAGTTGGAAGCGCATTTGAAAGTATCGGTTACGATTGATTTCTGCGACAAGCTCGTCTCCGAATGAACTCCACCTCGAGATTCGTCTAAAGAAAAAGTTTTCCTGCTCGAGCGATCGACGACGGCATCCCGCCTGTCTCTATTCGTCGGGACGGAAAACTTTCCTTGCGACCCTCGCGTATTCGATCGGAGTTCTCCTTCGAGATCTCTCTTCCCTACCATCTAGTTTCTAATCGTTCGAGCCCTGGACAAACTTAATTATAGAAAATTATAGCATCTTATTACCATTTAAATTTCGGAGTAGCTTTTTTGTCTCTCCGAGAGGAGCCTTTGGTCCCGATTCGTGGATTCGAAAGGTCCTCGTGTAATCGGAAGTTCTCGTGTTTGTTTTGCCTCTCGCTCACCCCGTCCGTGAAGGATGAAAAGAACCAAATTGTGACCACAAATGTCTGGTTGAACATGGTGAGTCTCGTCGGAGAAAAAGCAGGCCAGTTGGTCGGAGATGAGACACGATGTTTGCATGTTTGTCCGAGAGTCCGCCGTTTTCTAACGAAATCGAACTAAGAAGGAATATTTTTAAAAGTTAATAGTTTTCTCCGCAGCATCATGTCATCGCCGTGCGAGGGGTGTTCAAAAGTGACGATACTTGTCCGGCTATGAATAAGCTTAGCTGGTTGTGCAAATCGGGACGAGTTCTAATGTGTCTCTAGATCATTGCTTGGAAGTGGTTTAGTTCTAGTTTCTCGGTGCTTCTTGTAGTCGCATCGGGAAAGGATGTGTATACGACATACCATCCGTGGATTCGCGAATCGAATAAAGTGTGTCGATTAAGTTTGCGTTCGCTTTCAGAAAACAGACGGAAACACTTGATTAAAACAGCTCTTGAGAACGTTGCACCATCCCGTGCAAGGATGTTAGGCTGGCAAAAAATGTTTTCTTCCGGTCAAGAGAACGTGGAAGACGAGGAGAGGACCGGATCTCCTTCGTCATTGAAAATGACATCGTAGGGGACGGTGGGGCACCATGGGTCACTTTTTTTGTTAACCTGCAACTTAGACATTTCTGTTCCTCTGAAGTAATGAAAGGAAGGCCTTGCATGTAAAGACTCACATCACCTGCACAATCCCGTATTTCAAATTTGTCAACCTACAAGGGTCGTGCGATAAAGTCTTATTTTAAAATGGAGCACCATGGGTCGGCACGGGGCACTGTTGGTCAGTGTCTGGGGTACGATGGGTCATCCCCATAAGCATCGCTAAAACGAAGTTCAGTTGACCCAGTCATCATACAAAGTCATCACTCAAAGAGGTCTACGCACCACAGGAGGAGAAGCTTTTGAATAACCTAGTGATGCACTTCATCAAAGTTATCTAGAAAAATTAGGAACCTTTAGTCGGAAATATATATATACGATTCGTTTCACGTCCAAGAATATGACATCTGCTGGTGTTGAACCCTTCAGGGTCTTCCGCTTCTGATTGCGCGTTATTAGATCGCAAAAAGACTTCAAAGGAAATCCAGATTTGAAAGAAATCCAAACATTTGGCGTATTGAGTTATGACCCATCGTACCCCAAATGGAGTGACCCATCGTGCCCCAACAGTAGCAATTGAAATTAAATCAATATTGCAACCAGAGTAGGTTTAGACTGTAACTCATATGCGCAAGGCATTGAACTACCGATCTCCCGAATTCAATTCCACTAAAAATCAAGACTTTTTATTTAAAAAAAAAAACAAAAACAAATAGCAAAAATCGAGATGTCAGTGTCCACAAAAACTAAAAAAGTGTCTTCTGCAGAAAAACGTCCACACAATTTGCTCTTTGCGTGGGGACTAAGCTTTTTTCAACTACACTTTCCCGGCACCTCAGCTAGAAGATTTATAGCAGACGGCATGAAGAGAAACAGGGCTGGGAGAGCCATAAACAGCCTGACCCATGGTACCCCGTGACTCATGGTGCCCCACTCTCCAATATCTGAGTCGGACAGTCTAGGGAAGGAAGACTGTGGAATCCCAGTGAGAGATGTAGCTGGACAACTCGACATCCCCATTGATCCACGACCAACTGACCCACAGGAAGCTCGCAGCTCGTTGGGTTCCCGGATTTCTCGACGTCGATCACAAGCTCGACCGAGTCGCCGTCTTTCCGATATCAATAACGTCGATTTCGGCGGGAAGGGAAATCTGAGTTTTTGGATCGTGTTATCACCTGTGACAAACTTAACTCCATCGCTTTGATTCGGAACTGAAGTGCGAGAGCAGTCCTTGGAAGCATGAGGGTAGCCATCGCCCGCAAATGGACAAGGTTGTTTGAAGCGCAGGGAAGGTGATGCATCTGATCTTCGACAAACGAAAAATCGCTTATGATCGCAACGTTCCCTAAGGTCGGACGATAACTGGAACCTACTAAGTGCTATCGGAGGTCCTTTGATGAAGAAGATCGATGAGAATGACGATATTTTTCCCGAAGTGGTTGGATGTTTCACTAGGGTCATGTCCCGGTGGAGGATCCTGTGGCGGTGCGAACATCCCAGATTTGGAGACCACGGATGCACTAGGGATTCAGGTTTCTCCCCTTCCCCCCTTTCTTGACTTGACTCCGTCTGATTCTTCGACTTCCCGAGGTCAAAAGCACCTTCACGGACGGCGTTTTGAGGCAGACAAGGAACGCGACAAGAGTCCGATGGGTATTCCGAATTTAATGTTTAAAGATGTCTTTGTAGAGTTCTTTAAGACTTGGACGAAACAATCGGAAGTGTGCATTCAAAAGGAAGGAGATTCATTTTGAGAATCCGAGAAGGGTGAGTTTCTACTGCTGCTTGCTTTCGCTTAATGGGACAAGTCTCGTTACTTTTTCAACACCCCTCGTACAACACCTTTAAAGTACTGTGGGAGAAATCAAATTTACTCGTAATTTGATTTCGATGTGAAAAACAGGAGCAGTTGTGAATGTGATGCTATAGAAAAGGTTGCATTGGATCGTGTCTGAACGGCATCGTCTCTTTGTTTCTTTCCCCTTTCTGTCAAGGATGAGAAGAACCAACTTCTCATAACACTTATATGGTTAAACTTGGTAAGTTTAAACGTGAGTTCACACTAAACATGTCTGGATGAATGAACCTCATTCCCTTCCCTCCGTGGCTTCATTCATCCACTCCTTAACCCGATTTCCTTTTACGTCTTGTTTTTTATTTCTAGTTTGGGCAGAAAATGCACTCTGAACAGCATGGCATTGACTTCCGACCGGCACAAATTATCTTGACATAATGCCCTGGCGATATCTCCCCATCCCACCGACCCCCGAGAGAACTCTCGAAACGCACGGATCATCCATTCCATAGTCCAACACTTTATCCATCTATCTGGCATCTCATTAATAACGAGGTGGTTTTTCCTCATCCGGGAGATGGAAAATGTTGGAGGAAGCATTCCTCGTGATCGATGACCGGAGACTTTTCCGCTTTCGGTGGAATGGGAGGATGTTTGGAGGGCGATTCCTCATTATGCTCAGGCATGCTTTCTTTCCTTTTCTCCGAAACCTAAAGCCTCATATAAATTCCAGGGTGTCTCGACTCCTCGAAGGAGGAGTAAGAGTACCTTGAGTCATAAACATATCTCTGCATGACTTCTTTTCCTCCGTCACGTCCCAACCTGAGAAACGTTGGAGTCGCGTTTCGCTGTATTTTGTGCCGACTCGTCTCTCTCAGACGAAGTCCCGTCTGAGAAAAATCGGCGACTTCCTTTATTTGGAATACCCTCCGCCGCGGTATATAAAATACTCACCCGAACTTCTATTTGTCATCTGGTCTTTGGCGGTCGGCAGGTTCGACTCGAAGCAACCGTCATTCATCGTTTCGTGAGTTTCCAGGCCCTCACACTGCAGAAAAGTTCTCGTGATTACTCTTCGGCCGTGAGGGCTCCTTTCTCTCGAGTGACTTCGCTATCGCATCCAATGGCGTCTATACTCCCGTATAATCTACATGTATGGCGAGAATTTGGCAGCCTTTGGCTCCTTTGAAGGGCCCGAACGCGTAATACGGATCGTGACAATAGAAGATGGATGTAGAGATTACAAGGGACCCGTTCTCCCGAGGAAGACTAAGTGGCGGAGATTTATATAATGAGAGAAGCACGAGAAGCGTTATGGGAGGGACTTTGATATATATATGTGACGAAGAGGCCGAGATGTGAGATGAAATCGGGACGATCCACACCAGCTGACCCGGATGGAGGAGGCTTCGAGAATCCCAAAATGACCGTGGTCGTTCCATAATGCTGCAATGATGACTTTCAGGCCGCACGAGCCCAGATTGCTCGCGACCGCTAGCCAACCCTTCCCATTTCGTCTCATGACCCTCGCCTATCTCTTGTCGATCCCGCATTTCTCCACGCGAGGGAGCGATGAAGAAAATGGGAACCGTGACGATAAGCCTCAGAGTGAATGGCGTCTAGACGCATCATATTCTTTGTAGAAAAAGCAGAAATGCGTTCTGCAACTAAGAATCGCCGCCCGTCTCAAACGCCGACGGTGATGGGATCTCGTTGCCTGGAAATTACGAAGTCATCGAGATGACCTCATTACAGGAGGTTCATGAACGAGCGGGCTCATCTTACATGAAACGCATCTTGAAAATTCAACAGAAAATGAAGGTCGCGTGCTATCGCAAGACGATATCGATATCATCGGCAGATGATGATACCAACGGCTACTACTTTGTTCTGCGTCGCAATAGATGTCTCGGCCGATCGATCTAGTTTTGCGTTTTCGATCGCATGGAAGCATCAGCAAGGCGCTTAAAGTGGCAATTACGTACCGCTTGACTCCTAAAAGAGCAGTTACCTCGTGTCTCCTTCGCGTCGAAAGAGAACGTATCGAAGCGCTTTCCGGAGGGTCACGAGAAAGCGGCAAATCGCAGCGATGAGAACACGCGCAGCCCGTAAGTCCGCTCGTCCTGTGGCCGTCTCTCTCGGCGGGCGAGCAGGCACGACAGGCCGTGCATGCACTGCCGTTCCTGCATTCCTTGGCGGCTTCCGATCCGAAGGAATCTCTCACCGGAACGAGATGTTCTCGCGCCGAGTCGTCTGGGGAAGCGAAGACGATCGCATGCCGTTATGGCGTGGCGTGCTCGGATGGGAGGGACTTTCGAATCCGACCTGGAATTTCGTGGGAGGACGATGCGAGTGAAGCGCATGGCATGAGAGTGGAGCGACTCGGTCGTTTGCCTTCTCCATCGCGATATAAGGGAAAATGGCAGATATTGCGTCCCGTTTATCACTTTTTGATTCTTCTTTCTTTGTTCCGGCCGTCCGAAGTGACCATAGCGACCGGAGTATCGTCGTCCTAAACTCGATGCGTTTGTGCAGCCTCGAGCACGGATCGGGATGTCGATCGTCGACCGAAGGAGTCGGTTTCTTTCCGACCCTATCGGTCGACAGATTTCACCCGACTGACGGAGAGAGCAGTTGTCCTCGGGTGTGTAGACAGGGTTGCCGGTTGAACTCGCAAAATGCCGCATCTGGCGACCCCATAAGTTGCACTCGCCTCTCATCTCCAAAATATCCGTCGTTCAAATATGATATTTCGATAATTGATATTTCGTGCCAGTTAATGCCTGGACCGTCCGGGACGCTTGGCATGCATCTCATTTTTTCATTCCTTCCGTCCGCATTTGCCACAGCGATCTTTCGTGTGGGTGGCAAAATAAATCTCTAGGTTACGGTATCCTCAGAACGAATTAAATTTCCGCGATGATATTCTGTAGATGGCATCCGGTAGTAAAGCGATGTTCGTTATGACTGGTGTAACGGCAGATCTGTACCCGAACCGATCCTCTAATTTCAATTTGCCATCGGCGGAATGTCTCACTCGATCGGCCTATGAGCATTAGAAGGAAATATGGCAGATGAATTACGGAAGGGGAAGGGAAGCCAAAATGAAGTGCGTCGTGATTTTTAAGAAATTCTAAGCGAGGAAAGCGTATCGATCGGTCTATGGTAGGATGATGAACTTTTTTTTTAAAAAAAAAGAGCGAATCACGATGCTCGTACCGTTTCGATCGAATGGACGATGAAAGCAACAAAACGGCAAAAATAAATCTACTGCTGCATCTCGGGATGGCGCTCCCGATTGGCCCGCACGAAGCCGACGAGCGAACGAAGTCATTCCTGAGAGCTCGGTAATTAAAGATGCCGCGAAGCGAATTCCGGAGAATGATCCTTTTTAATTTAGTAGAAAGGTAGGGCTAATGGAAGGGAAAAAGGCTTTATGCTTCCTTTCCCAGACCCGCTCTCCTTCCCTTCTGTGTTAGCGGTAAAAAATCCAAGGCCGACGAGCGCAGGCCTCTCTTTAGATGTCAGGAACAGAATCTTCGTGTACTCGCTCGACGGCACTTGCGACGAGTGGTTTCCGGGAATTCTCCGGTCTGTTCTTGGCGTGCAGACCGGTGCCTCGCATCGCAGGATACCCGAACCGAAGAAAAAACTACCGAGTCTCGAACGATGCGGCATCGATGTCGGCACAGTTGTTGACCAAGGCCTACGGTGGAAGTAGTCGCTCAGACGTCCGATCGTCATTTCCTTTGGCGATGTTTCGTCTCCGACTCGGAGTTCCCGCTGACGTCGATCTGGAAGTGGTCCGGAAGCCGTCTCGGGATCCATGGATTCGAGGGAGCGAAGGAACGATTTCGTCGGCCTCACGCTTCGAACGAGGACGCTCTCTTTGGTACTGATTCCATTCCGCACGAGTTTCGAGTGGATCGCCTCAAAATCCCTGGGGATACAGATGGAAGGAAACGGAACGAGTACGGAGCACGCCCCTGCCCGGCCCGAGGAATGGGAACGTCGTGCCGTACTGCACGACCCGAACCTCCCGTATCCATTCGAGGACGGCAGAGAAGCGGCAGAAAAGAGGCCGCGAATATCAGCCGCTCACGTCGGCTCTGCTCGCGATTTGCATCGACGCTTTCCCGGGTCGCTTTGTAACTAGAACGGGTCATCGTTCCTCTGCCGTTTTAGTCCTCCGAATCTCGAAAATGGCCGCGGGGTACTTCGTAGCCCCGAAATTCGAAATTTCGCGTCGAACGGTCTCATCACCGTCGTCGATGCTGCCGTCGTCCACGACCGATTTTGTATCGTTCGTCGTCGAAGAAACGCAGCACGCGAACAGATCTATTTATTCCAAAGTGGATACTTCATCATAGTGACTGGAAATGAAGCTCGTATTTGAGCGGTCCCCCAACATTTTTGACGTGAGGGCCACACGAATACTTTGATAACCTCGAGTGGGCCGCATTGAAAAAAACAACAACAGAATTTCAGGAAAGTTAACCCTTTAACTGTCCGCTCGACTTCCAGGTCGAGCTGCTTTAAACCAGGAAATCTCTTTTTAGAACAAGCGGCGAACGAAAACTGCCCATACCTGCCGCGTCTACACGAATTTCGACCTCACATAGACACCAAAACTACCAGTGTTTGGGGTCAAGGCTCACGGAAAAGCATCAGTTCTAGATGCTGTTCTTTCGCAGGTATTTTCGATAAGCACTCCTCATTCCTTTCGCGTTTCAGCATTTATTTGCAAGGTAATATTTTTTTTTTCTCTGCATTATATGAACTCTCCAAATTGTAGGCGAGTTCAGCCGGTTCGCATTTAAATACCTTACCTAACCTAAATCTAAACGTGTAAAAAATTGAAATAGTAAATCTCTTAAAACGTAAACATGTAATTAGAAGAAGTGTATTTCTTTTGATATGAATATCAAAAGAAATACAAAACTAGCTAGTTTTGAGCTGAACATTAAAAATCTGCCATCAAAAATTGTTCACGATTATTCTCACGAGTGCCGGTCGATGGGTTAAATACGTACGAGCCGATTAGTATTACATCGTAGTGGGCCGCATAAAAATAGAAACTGGGCCGCATTTTGAATACCGCTGCCGTAGTTGAAAGAAGAACCTTTTGGAAACTTTTTTTTTTCGCTTCGGCAGTTCGAATGCGTCCAGACGACGACGGAAAATTCTTCCTGCGGGATCCAGTCGTCTCTTTCGATCCATCCTCGCCGTCTCGACGAAGTCCAAGTCGGGACTCCGCGATGGAATTAATGGAGAGGAAGCAAAAGTGCAGCGTGCGCCTATGCATCACGATTACGAAATTTCTCCGGGAAGATGGACAACCGATGAATGAGTGTCCTCGGATGATCGACCTCAAAAGTCATCGGGGTTCCTTACCTCCGCTCGAAGGGATCTCGTACTGCACGAAACGATATGTTATCGCGGACATCCGACTAGGCTAATGCTGCCTATCGATTCCTCTCGATCGAGAAACGAGGTTGCCATGCACTCGCTTCCTAAATTTTTTTTTTACGTGAACATCTTGAAACCTTGAGTATCGAGATGAAGACTCCTTCGAGCGCACAGTGGTACAAAAGTCGGAAATTCTTGGACAAAATTCATATTTTGAAAATGGAGGAAGAAAAAATATTTTGTCGCAAAAAGTTACGGATTGAAGTCCTTGTCCTGCATCGCTATTTCTCCAGGCCTTCCTCTAGTCCTTTATTATCCTTTACGTGGTGCAAAGGTCAATTATTGGAACTTTCCTTTTAATATGGAAACTTGATGCGAAAGTGTGACAAAAGTTTGTCATGTAATACGGCTGTTCTTGTCGCTGTTTTTTCATCAAGAGCGATCTGAAGGTGTACCTGGAGGTGAGTCTTGTTTATTGTATTGCAGTTTTACTCCTGATGTATATGCATAACTCATGTTAATTATTAGATCCTGTGTAGTCGATTGATGAACTACTTCTAATGACAAGGTAAATTTATCGAGTAAATTTGAAATACTTCTCAAGATTCCTCAGTAAATTCCTTTTAGGCCAATGAGTATCTATTAATGAATAATAAAATCAGCCCCTAATCTCCTGCGCCCAGCTGCGCCTAAAGTGAGGAAATTTTTTCATATTGTTCATCTAGCGATTTCTTCAAAAAAGATGCCAANAAAGTGTGACAAAAGTTTGTCATGTAATACGGCTGTTCTTGTCGCTGTTTTTTCATCAAGAGCGATCTGAAGGTGTACCTGGAGGTGAGTCTTGTTTATTGTATTGCAGTTTTACTCCTGATGTATATGCATAACTCATGTTAATTATTAGATCCTGTGTAGTCGATTGATGAACTACTTCTAATGACAAGGTAAATTTATCGAGTAAATTTGAAATACTTCTCAAGATTCCTCAGTAAATTCCTTATAGACCAATGAGTATCTATTAATGAATAATAAAATCAGCCCCTAATCTCCTGCGCCCAGCTGCGCCTAAAGTGAGGAAATTTTTTCATATTGTTCATCTAGCGATTTCTTCAAAAAAGATGCCAATGCCTTTGACCCGAAGGGACCCCTACAACATCATGAGGCATGATGAATAGTGATGCAGGACAAGGACTTCAATCCGTAACATTTAGCGACAAAATATTTATTCTTCTTCCATTTTCAAAATATTAATTTTGTCCAAGAATTCCCAACGTTTGTACCACTGTGGAGCGTGGAGGTAAAGTCCGTCGGAGGAAAGACCTCGCGTATGAATGCGACCTCGAAGAAGCCGAAAACGAAGAGAAACATCTGTTCCGCCCTCACGGTGTCGCCTTTCCGGCTTGGTCTGGAGAGAGCCGAGCGAGCAGCACGTATCGCGACGAAAGGGGATCTTCCGAAGGGGAACTAAAGTCTTCTGCTCGATTCCAACTCGTGCTATTATCTACGAGAGGAATCCGGAAGGCATCTGCCGGTCGAAAGCAGCCATCCTTGCCCTCATCCGTGCCTCCCTCAGGAGACACGGATGAGCGCAGAAAGAGAGTCGACGAGGACAAAACCCAAGAATTTCCTTTATTTTTTTCGGCGGAGCGGAGGGCGATCTCGATGCGATTCTCCCCGTTCGCAGAGTATACGACCGGTTTTTGTCTCTCCTGACGTTTGGAAGGGAAAATAAGGAAAATAAGATTTCGTGGATCCCTTTCGTGCCAAATTACGGCACGGAAGCACGCCCTGCTCGCTCTTTCCCGCTCTTTCCCCGAGATGCGAAAGCGGCGGGACGAAGGATGGGAGCCCATCCTTGTGCCCATCGAAGCGAATGCCTTTAAATCGGTTTTCGAGAAGAACTCTGGTGTGGTGTCGGCGATGCCCTCGTGACGCCCACGTCGTTTCCTTGACGCCTTTCTCCAGGATATCGAGGGATGAAAAGCCAGAGAGGAGCTTGTTTTCCTTTCGATAGTAGAAGGTACCTCCCACCTTCTCTTTCAAAGTCTCCGCGCTTGCGAGTCTCTTTCTCTCTCTCTCGGAAAGAAGTTCTCATTCTTGCCTTTCTTGCGCTTTGAAGGCTCGCAGAAGGAATGGAGGACAAATAAAGAAATATTCACGTCGTTTCTCCGGGTTTCTCCGGGTTCCGTCGGCCTCTCGCGTCCTTCCCTTCGTCGCGACAGCACGCAACCGTGAATGGAAAAGTGAAAGCGAGATGTTCTCCCTTTCCGCCTTCCATTCTATCGTGTTGGAAACGAGAGAAGACTTGAAAGAAGGGATCCCACCGCATCGGAAACGAGGGGAGACGGGAATTCCCGTGGAAACCCATGGAATCTCCTCCTTAAGGAGGAGATTCCATGGGTTTTCCAAGTCAAATATGGATATAAGAAAGTGAATTGCGACAGGGAAATGGGGATGCATCGTCATGCAGCATGGGAGTGCGGAAAGAGGTCCGAGGAAGATCCCACGCGTCGCGAGTCTGTCTCTCGGGCGTTTCCTCCCACTTGGTGTTTCCTGCAGGAAAGCGAAATTCCTTTGGGGAATCTCGCAGCCTCTGCATTTCCACCATCCTCGGCTCCGGACGTCTTCGAGCGTCACATCGTCGTTCGAGTCCCTCGAGTCCCCATTCTTCGATGCGTGGACTCTTGAAAGTAGGAACTTCTCCTTCCCGGGTGATGCGTGTGGATGGCATTCGCGGTCGCAAGGCAAAGTACATCGTCACGATGGAATATTGTCTCAAATGAGAGGACCGTCGAATTCCGACGAGAAGAGAAAACGAAGTCGGTTGGAATGGTCTCGGGGGCACCACAGGAACGGTCGGCGCTTTATCACTCGATCCACAGGCTAAAATCGGAATTTTTCGGAAACCTAGGTTGTCGTTGCCGTTAACACGTAGCGGGATCGCCTCTCTGCTCTCTGCTCGCCGTGTCAGATTTCATAGGTGAACTCTTCCAAGTCGTCGTTGAGTTTTGGATATTTAAAAAATATTCGTTCTGGCATCCGTGGATCCAAAAGGACAAAAGGAATCGTCCCGCTCCTGCGTAGACACGACATAATAAAATTAAAAGAAAGTTCTCTCGCGTTTCAGCCGTCAACCTCACATTCGCCCATGGTTTCGTCGATTCCCCCAAAAAGAAAGAATTGGGAATTCCAAGTTAATAACAAATTGAGATATTATGGTGTTATACCAAGTGCGTCGAAAAGATAGCAAAGATAGCGATGATCACGCCACAACTCTTTCGTCGTTCACTGGAACGGCTCCGAAATGCCGAGCACTTTAGTACCTATGTTTCTTCTACGTGTCGAATTTAATAATCGTATCTAATACCAGTGACTTTTCCCCCAGACTTTTACATCGAGCCCGTCGGGTCTACAGATGAGGAAATGTTGCTCATTTTTAAGGAGAGGATCCTCTCTTGGGGGAATCACTTTGGGGCCTGCCCAGCCCTCGAGAGGTGGACAGGCCCCAAAGTGATTCCTCGAAACCGCTCGATATCGTTGCTTTTACAGGTGTATCAACGGTCCTTTGTTCCTCTCTTCAAAAAACAGCCATATTTAATCGGTAGATCGATGACGATCTTGAAGTCTCAGAAGTTGAAAAGAAACATAACTCTGAAAGCACTCGGTATGAGTGAGCTGCCACTGAAAAGACGGTACCGTACAGTGGTCATCGCTCGTTTTCCCACGCACCTCGTACGCTCCATCAATTTTCTTCTGTCCTAACTGTCTATTTACGGAGAAAGAAAGGAAGGAAGAGAGGAAGGTGAAGGCGATCTGTGCTTCCTTTCCGGACCGCCGTCAGGTGTAGAAAAAGCGTCCGAGGTCCAGTCGAAATGCATTTGATTCCGCTCGGACGAACGAGATCGACGATCGATGCGGGCTCCACCGCGTTCGCTCCTGCCGATGGCTGGCTCTTTCACGCGACGAGCGAAAACATCCAGGAACCCTCGGAAACATCGGAAAGCGAGAATTTCTCTCGTAAAAACGAGGGCCTTTCCGGAAGTTTCGTGACGACTGACGAGATCCGAATCGTTGGAGATTCCGACCGTGACGAATCGGACGAATCGAAGAATATAAGTAGGGTCGAGCCCCATTCGGACCGTTTCGAGAAATCGGGGCTTTTCTCTGGCGATCGGGCACCCTCTATTCGAAAGAGAAATGTCGCCGACCCTTTCTCTCGTTTTTCTGGCATCGAAATGCCGGGATGTGTAAAACGCCCCATAGAAGACGAATGCGATTCTCGAGCTTTCGGTATCTCTTCTGCGAGCCCGCATGATACGATTTACCCGCCGATGAGTCCGAGTGATTCCATTCTTGGATTCTTCTTCCATCTCCATCATGAAGATAAACGGGTCCTATTTTGCGTCTGCAATCGATCGTACGAAATGCCTTTTTTAGGATCCTTTCAAAATCGGTTCTTCCCTCTTCCTTCCGGACGAAGCGAGAGGGAATCGCCGGGAAGCACGTAGCGCTTCGAATGGCCATGTGAGCAAATAAATGCGCCGCGTTCGGTGCCGGTCGAATGCTTCGATTCTCTGCGGGTCGGCGTTCCTTCTCTACGCCTCGGAACTTTTATCGAACCTTTCGTCGTTCGTCGAGGGAAAAAATGTTCGACTTCGACAGAAACGAAAACCCGGAGTCCGCATCGATCCTCGGCCTCATCGATCGGAGCTTCTTGCGAGCGAAATAAAATGAACGCCATGCAGACCTAGAAGTATTTTCCAGGACCCGGCTCGAGTTCGGAAGCGCGCGAGAAGATGCGGTCGTGTCGTGTCCGGTTTCCATTTTCCGTAAATGGAATTCGTCGCGGCAGAGTGAAATATTCCGACGGTAACATGGAGTCCCCCCTCCCCCCCCTTTTCCACGTCTTAATGAGGCGGACCGCGGTCGGCATAGATTCCCTGCGAGCGAAGGAATCGCTATCCCCATCCGTCCAACGATGTTGAAGCCCTTTAGTCGCAGAAGGAGAATATTATTGCTCCGTTCCCGACACAGCCGTGCGCTCGCTCGCTCGCAGGGAGTGGTCGAGCTCATCCCGAACGCGCAGGACGATCCATGAACCTGCAAGGTCGTCGAGAAACACCATCACGCATCGTAACGTTTCCGTCTCGGGTTGAGATGTGGAGGATCTACGTCTAAAATCACGAACGTGCCCCCACCTCCGATTTGCATGGGTGTACCGAATAAGGTTGTATTACTCCTAGATCGCCTCCCTGTCGCACGGTTGTCCACGGAATGCACGCTTTTCTAAGAGCATGCTCGCTTTGCTGCTTGCCTCTAACGAATTACTTTTGGCTCGTTCCACATTTTCGTGTCGATCTTTTTTCATATTCGAAAGTCGAAATTTGTATCTGCAGTGTTCATGGACTTGAGAAATTGCGAAAGATTTTGATCTCTATGCCAAATATAAAATAAAACTACCGTTTTCGTTACGCAATTATGCCAAAAGTTTCAAGAGGTACAAACATCGTAACTGTAATCACGAGCCAATTCGAGAGCACAAACTTTAAGGAACGAGTTCCTTCGAGGCTGATTTATCGTTGATTGGCGATTCGCTTTACGAAGCAATGGGTGGATGTGAACTTGAGATGGAAGGAGGAGGATTACGGCGGAGTGAAAAACATCCGAATCCCTCCGAAACGGATCTGGAAGCCGGACGTCCTCATGTACAACAGGTAAGCCCTTTCGACACGAAACCTCGTTTTTGCGACGGACGGAGGAGGAAGCCTGACGGTTCGTTCGGTGGATGCACGTGCAGCGCGGACGAGGGTTTCGACGGGACGTTTCACACGAACGTGGTGGTTCGTAGCAACGGGTCCTGCCTCTACATCCCCCCAGGGATCTTCAAGAGCACCTGCAAGATCGACATCACCTGGTTCCCCTTCGACGACCAGCGCTGCGAAATGAAGTTCGGATCCTGGACCTACGACGGCTTCCAGGTGGGTTCCAGAGCGCGATCGCGTACGAATCCCGTAAAGATTCCATGGAGCTTTCGTTCGCCGTCCCGGACGTAAAGGAATCCAGCTTTTTCGCTGTGGAAAAGGAGAACGTAGAGTTTTTCCGGTTACGTTCATCGTCTACTACCCTAGTGTAGGTACATACTGCAGCCACGGGCCGGTGTGCACGGCTGCAACGTTTTTGATAATCCACGTTTCAACTTCCTCAGGCCCGACGAAAATAAGTTATCATATTTAGCACGTATAGATGCCTTTTGATCCGAAAAGGTTAACGATATTCCATGGAATGCTTTGTCGTGTGGAAAAAAGTAGGAAGCCGCCGTACGATTTGAAGCCGACAAGGGTGCTGGATTTTATGTTTCCTTCTCAAAAAATAAGTTCTTAGCATACTGTAATTTCCTTCCCTTCCTTATACGTGATGGGAATTCTCCTCTCGTCCCGGATTAAAAATGTGAATGAACGTGCTTGCGGTACCCACGAATGAGGTAAGGATGCAAACAGATTTTTTCAAATCGATTTTCGTGCGAAATATCGTATGGCTCGCACTCGTCGAATACGAGAAGAGTACGAAAAGGTCGAATGGATCGCTTTCCCGTGTTCATCGCCCGATCGACTTCATAATTTCCTGCTCTGTTGAATCTTCGCGAGAGTTCGGATGAAGATCCGGTTGAAGTCGCGAGTCAACTCTGATTATCTTTATCCGCTGGAACGTCGAGTTTGGAAGCGCGACGCGTATCCCGTCGTTAGACTCGAGCGAGAGCGACAGAGGAAGGGATGGAGGAAAAAAACGATGAAATCTTTATGAGTCCCTCTTTCCTCGTCGAGTTCTACGACCCGGTTCGAAGATCCTTCCCTCTTCGAGTCATCTCGCGAGCATATGGGCCTATCACGTCACGGGAAATCGGTCCCACGAGTGATCCCGGCTTAGAGGACGGTATCGTCCGAGAGCGAAAGTTTCTTTGAAATTCCGCGGCTTCGTTACGACGGAGACGTCTTCTGGGAACGGACGATTCCGAGATCGGGGGAAGCGTCGTCTCTTCGCGGCCTCCTCTCGCCGGAAGCGCCTCTTCGACATCCAGGGGTAATGCTTTCTGGGGATCGAGGGATAAGGCTCTTGGGATGAGCCTGCTCTCTTCCCTCTCCTTCTCTTTGAGGCGGCGTCCGAGAGAACGTGTCCTCCTGAGACCTCTAAATAATAGATGAGAGATGCTGCACTTCTCTCCTCTGAAGAAGATACCCTACGACACCTGCTTCTCCCGCATGTCGTCTCCGAATCCCGAGTTCGATGCTTCGAGAGTTAAAATGTGCAATATTCGCAGGGAACCGTCGGGTCGGACTTTTCTAAACTAGAACATCCACGGACTGGTTCCTTTCGGTCGAGTCCGACAGACCCAGGGGTTGTCTCGTATCGATCGTTCGCGACCCGGATCCCAGAGAATTGCATCGCTGGAAAATCTCGAGTCGAAAGATAGCTTATGTCTCTTTCTGGGGAATTAGCATCGGAATCGATGAGAAAGTTTAAGCATCCAGCTTAATTAGCTTCCTCGGGATTTTCTTGAGATGGGTGGAAGAAGGGGAATGAGTAAAGAGATTCCCCACGAAGAGAGAGGGCAATTCAACAAACGATCGCAGTTACTAGTTTTTTTTAATATCCCCCCGGAGAGGCGTCGTCTCCGTTCGGAGATCATATCTGGAAGGTGGACAGAGATTCTCGTTTCTGGCCGCATACCTCTTCGAATAGAGAAGACGTAGAAGCAGGTGCGATCCATTTCCAGGTATCGTCACTCGGACGTTGTTCGCTTTGGGCGTGAGTCACGATCGCAGGAGGCTGACGTAAGCAGTAATGCGACGGAGCGATTCCACACGAGGAATCGCAGAGCTTTCTTTCTGTCTGTCTCTCTCCTTGCACCTCGTGGCAAAGCCGATGATCGCATCGTGCCGGGCCTCCTGGAATCTCACGGAAAAGCCAAACGATGAAATGTAATGAAAGAGGGGATTCTCGAGACTCATCGTTTCGAGGCGAGATCCAGAATTCAGCATCCTTACCTTTCTCTTGCGTTTCCGTGGGCGGTCTAAGCGAGATTCGTAAGGACGTTTACCTAAAAAATATCATCGAGGATTTCGTGCCGATGAAAATTCTGCAAACGTTCGAATCGCGGCAAACCTGCTTTTCGAAAACTGTGGAGAATCTGAGCCATTTCACGTCGTAGTCGAACATTTCCATCGACGCCAGGCAGACGCCAGTGGATGATGAACGTTAAGAAAAAACTCCACTTTTTCCTCTCTCGCAACGAAAAGAAATATTCGAAAACGATTGTCAGATCCATTAAATGTCCCGAGCGAGTGGAATGATGCGAAGCTTGCCAAGGATACGAAAGGAACGGTCTAGAATGCAGGCAATCCGGATCACGATGATTGGTATGGAGTATTGAAAAAAGAGAAAGGATCGCGGCCAGTTGCTCGAAATTTGGAGGTGATCCCAGCCGAGACGGCATGTGTCGTTTCGATCCCCCGTGAATTTTTAAGAGACACGAGACGGACGGAGTCTGTTATCCCCGGAACAAGATGAATGACCGACCGTCTCTTTCATGGTGGAGGGAGGAGAAAAAAGTTATTGATGATCCCCGCGTTCAACAGTTGGCCCATCCGGTTTTTTTTTCCCCTCAGATCGACTTGGTCCTCGGCGAAGATTTTCAAGAGTCCGGCGACATTTCCAGCTACGTCGCCAACGGGGAATGGGACCTCATCGGTGAGTCTCGTTCCGGATGTCCGCGTTAAAGAGGCATTCGTGGTAATTCCTATGCGGAACGGCGATCGTGCAGACTTGCCGGGGAAGCGGAATGTGATAACCTACGCGTGTTGCCCGGAGCCGTACATCGACATCACGTTCACGATCCACATCCGACGGAGGACGTTGTATTACTGCACGAATCTCATCGTTCCCTGCGTCCTCATCTCATCGATGACCCTCCTCGGTTTCACCTTGCCTCCTGACTCCGGAGAGAAACTCACTCTCGGTACGAACGTTCATTATGCTCTCTTCACGCGAAAGCCTCACCGACAAAAAAAAAGTCTAGGCACGAGCTCGATTGGACATTTTCCTTGGGAATTACGAGGGATGACATCCAAAGGCCGATATACGAGAGGTTACCGGCTATAACTCTTAACGCGACGGCAGATGATACCGAGAAGAAATGTTGTCATGGAAGAGGAGCATGGGAGAGACCATCTGCAGACTCGATCAATGATTCGAGGGAATCACGGATCCCAAAGAAGGATTTTGGTGTCGTGGAAATTGGCTTCTCCGTTTCTACGACTGGGATTGCCGACGCGTCATCAGGAAGGTTTAAAATTTTCTCGGAAGGGTTCTCGGTGGAACTCTTTCATAGATGATCCCGAGAGAAACGGATGCATCTATCGGCTGCCGATGGCTACAGGAAATACGACGTTAGGGAGTCCGAGGATTCTCGCCGGTGGGGCGGGAAGGAGGACAGGGGATGAGATGACGTCATGGACAAAAAGTTGGAAATAAGCCCCGCCCATTGTTTCTTCTTGTCTCTCGTCGGGGCGGGACGACTCAGTCCTCGTTCGAGCCTCCCTCAGGACAGATCGTACGCCACCCTGGATTTCAAATGAAAAGTTTTCACTCCAACATTGCAGGAAGCTTTTAGCTAAGAGTCGGGATGCTCGAAATCGAGTAATGTTCGTGATTTTGAGTCGAATGCGGGCGAAATCGAGAGGGGAGGCCTCTGGAGCCTTCACTTATCGAGTTGAAAGCATTTCGTCCCATCGTAGATGCCGATGATTCTTCTTTGAGAATACGAGCATCGTCGTCGTGAGCACACGGGAGACCTTGAATGCGTGCTCTCCCGGTTACATTAACCGATTTGTCGGTGTGCGCCACTCCAGGGATGCTCCGATGTCCAACTTCCAATCACCACGGCAACGAAGAATCCGGCTGCGTCTCTGCGACTCCGAGCTACGAAGTCGGCAATATACTCGTACGTCGGCCTTTGGATCGCGTGCCGTTTCCCAACTTTCCGGAGACGATCTCACGGTTTCTTTGCGATGAGACTTTTTGTTCACACTTGAAGTTTTATTTTCGACGACAGCCCCGCTAGAATCTCGCGCGAAACGAGAGATCGAACGAATGGATTATTTTCTTCTCCGAGAGATCGTCACGCCCGATGGCGTCTGAGAATCGGTTTATGGGAACATACTGGATGGACAAAAACGCGTGCATCGCGTGAATTCATCGATTTCTGCACGATCTGATATGGGGAAAGAAAGCAGGGTCCCTCGCGGTAAATGTCAGCTGAAGCCCTCAACTTATTCCGTGGATACCTGTGTAAACATCTTCATAATATCTTCATAATTTTCCTGTCCCCCCCCCCCACCCCTCCCCCCCCCCCCCNATTCCCCCCCCCCCCCCCCCCCCCCCCACAAGCAGTACATATTGAAACGCACAAAGACGAAATTCAAGGCAAACATGGCCTATATGTCCAGACCATTCATCACTATGATCGTCGATTTTCGTTTTGAAGGAGTTTACTTTTGTAATTAGTACCGCGAGTGGTCGAAAGCAGAACCAATTTCTATTAGCATTTTTTGGAAAAGGCTGAAAAATTGTGACAATTCCGCATTTTCCACCTAATTTCTACACGGAGGACGGAAGAGTAACGGAAAGGCAACTCATTAACACTTTCCCGGAACAAGACGTGTTTAAACAGGACGTGTTTACACATCCGGATAAAAACAACAAGATCGATTCATGACATGTTTACAAATTAAGCCCAATTTCCAAGTGAGGTGGCGATGGGTGGCGACTTCGCCTTCGCAATTTCTTCTCTTCGTCGCAGGACCTGCTTTCATTTTTTCCCTCGATCGTGCGACTCATTCTCTAGACATAATAGGCAATCCGTGGCCTCAGTGTATTCGTAATGGTGCTAAACACTGTGCTCGTGTTTATCCCAGATAAAGAACAGAAGAGTGGAACTCGTGCGAAAGGAAACGACAGTCGTTTCCTTTCGCACGAGTTCCACTCTTCTGTTCTTTATCTGGGATAAACACGAGCACAGTGTTTAGCACCATTACGAATACACTGAGGCCACGGATTGCCTATTATGTCTAGAGAATGAGTCGCACGATCGAGGGAAAAAATGAAAGGTTAAGGGTGGATTTTTGGACAGAGAACTATCCGATAATGCTGCTTTATTTCCAGGAAATATCATGTATTTTCCCTGGAATAAAGCTGCATTATCGGATAGTTCTCTGTTAAAAAATCCACCCAAAGAATTTTATTGATCTCTAAAATTAAATGCGGGAACTAAAATCCGGGAAAACATTGAATCTGCACGCTCGATAGGCAACATTTCCAAGCTACCCCAATCGAAAACTCGGGTTGGCCAACGGGTAAAAGATCCACTTCTTGAGGATTCACCAGTTTTGGAAATTTCATTTTGCCACCCGTTGCCTCGAGAATGCTAACGAAAATGCAAATGATCACGATGATGAATATACGCGATGCGAGAAAGGACAGAAACCGTCCCACTCCTGAAATGTTCGAAAGATGCGGAAATGTCAGAGGGGCAGGGGGCCGGAATTCACCGCTCCGTTCGGCCTCATCGTGTCTATTTTAAACATGAATATTCATAGGATTATTTCCCCATTTCGAGGCGCTTTTCCCTACCCCGTCCACGGTACGATGCATACAGTCGAGAGATCCTGTTTCCATTTGTCACGTGGCAATGGAGCGAGAAATTCCGTCTTCTTTCCTCGAGAGAAACTCTCTCTCCGGCTTCCACGTTCGCACGAGTCCACGAATCGAGTCTCTTCTCCGACGGATCCGAGAACGAGGACCTTCTCGAACGGCGAAATTATTCCGAGGCGGAAGCTCTTTTCCGTTTCGAAAGACACTAAGCCGAGGAGACGTCGACAGGGATCCCTCTCTCTCTTTCGAAGAATGCCTCCCCCTCCAATATATACGTCAAATAAAAGACGAAGAGACTCGTTCTCCCTGTCGTTCCGAAGCCCCGAGGCCCGGATTCGGATCGAGGAATCGACCGAAGAAGAAATTCTCGGGTATTCCCGAGAGATCTTCGAGAGGAATCACCTGGGAGCTTGCAGGCGGCAGTCCCACGAGGGAAATGGGATTTTATGATGAATGTTATCGGAGAAGAGGAGAAGCTCTCCAGACTCATTACTCTCTTTTGTCAATATTTTGACATCCATGCTGCATCATTCCTCGGAAGGATTCCATTCATGCCCTCGTGACGACTCCTTTCATCTCGGATCGGGCGATCGCAAGGAAGTTTCCCATCCTTTCTTTTTTTTTCATCGTCTTTGATCGTGTGGATGTTTTCTTTCCAGGAGTGACAATCCTTCTATCGCTCACCGTGTTTTTGAACATGGTGGCAGAGAAAATGCCTGCCACCTCCGAAGCAGTGCCTCTCATAGGTATCGGCAAACGCGACCCGAGTTTTAACGATATTGGCTTCCACCTATCCTTTCTTTCCGTCTCGTTGCGTTACACTTTCTCTGCCTCGTTTCTTTTCCCTTCTCTTCTCCTGTGATCTTTTCCGTTTCGCGATTGACGGAGGCCTTGATACTCGCAGCCGGGAGAGCGCCGGAGAAAAGTTAACGTCTCTGCCGATTTAGTTTAGGAATTTGCGAGTGAAAGAGGGTGCGAACGGCAGAGGGAAATAGAGTGCTCACGTATTGATGTCTCGCAGGTGTCACGATCCTCCTTTCCCTCACCGTCTTCCATAACCTGGTTGCCGAGAAACTCCCACAAGTGTCTGATGCTATTCCCATTTTAGGTATCTTGCACCGCTCGCACATCTATGCTCTCTCTGCATTCCCCTTCTTCCGTATTCACATCTCGGCACCTTGGATCCCTTTCCTCGTGTATTCCCTGTGTGCGTCGATGTGCTGTATGATACCGACGACATCTCCCCGTTTATTTTGCCGTTTCCGAAGACGGACCTTCCGGCGATCCGCTCTGGCTGAGCGAGAAAATGGATTCCGCCTCACCCCTCGCGCGGTCGCACGGCGCCTTCGCAGATGCACTCGAACTAATCGAGCGTTTGGGTTCTCCGTTCAGATGGACGTTGCTTTAGAGCGCGCGAGGCGGAGGCCGACGTCGGCCACCGTTCTGCCCTTCGGTCGGTAATTTCGGTCTCGGACGATGACCACGATGCCGTGAGTTTGGCGATCGATTCGGTCATCCTCTACTTTCGTATCCTACGGAATTCGATGACGCGGCGAGTGAATCGGTTCGAATCGCTCTCGAGCGACCGAACATCTGCTCGCGCCTTGTAACATGCCCTTCCTTCCTTTACTGCGGATCGTGGACGTCGCATCGTCCATCCTCCGAGGAGCGATGCGGGATCTCTTTCTCCGAGTCTTTTACTGCATCACGCGGAAGGAGTCTTTCGGAACGGTTTTCGTATACTATGAATTGAAAGATGCAAACCCCTTCATGCCTTTGTCTCGTGCTTTCTTTCCTGTCGGATGGCTTCCTTGTTTTTTCCTTCTTACTCCTCTCTCATTTTATCGTATGGATGAGTGGAAGCGAGAATGACACTGTACATATCCCATGCTGGTGCTACTGCAGGTGTGACGATCCTTCTGTCTATGTCTGTGTTCTCCCTTATGGTCTACGAACTCCTTCCTCAAACCTCTGATGCTATCCCGCTCATAGGTCAGCCTGGTTCCTTCATTTCCTGCTCCTTCTTCCGATCATGAAAAGGACCTAAACAGACCCGTAGATTAAATCGCCGATCCGCCGTTGAGCCCTCTCGAGAATCGCCTTTCCCACTCCACCTCGTTTCACCTGTGCAGTTTTATTTCGGATTATAGACGGTCAGACTCATAAATCGGTCCCATCGATATAATAAAAAATAAATTATTCTTCGAGCCGGATCCGCAATAATTGAAATGATATGGTAAATATATATTGCAATTCAAAACTGCAATGTAGTCACAGTCGAGTTGGTCGACACAATAGGCACCCCAAATAACCTATTTATTCTTCTCAAAGTCCAGAATGTGTTAAGAAACGAAGGCATGCGACATGAGATACGGAAATGCACTGGTGTTCATGAGTGTTTCAATCAATTTAAGAATCGGAGATGATGGGTTTTCAGGCATCTTTCAAAGAAAATTGTGCATTTCCTGCCGTTGTGAGCCCCTAACAGACAAAAATCATGGAGCTTAATTTAACAACATTTATGTCCATATTAGCATAAGTAAAGAATATGATAGCATCTGCCCTGTGGTGCATATATTCAAAGCTTAAAAGCACATTCGCTTCGACCAGCAGCTTTTTCCAGATGATACAAGAATCAACCCGAGATTAAAACGTGTGAAGCAAAAAAGTTTCGACCGTGAAGACTTTTGCATTTTCAGTACTGGATGGGATATCGTGGGGAAAATGGGGCGGGGCGGGGCTCTCTCATCCTCCATGCCTTCCGTCTCGTTCATCGAGTAGGTTTCGCGAAGGATCATAATCTCCCTCAGCATCTCCCTTCCTTCAACGTACCCAAATAATCCATTAACATACGTTTCTACCATTTCCTTGATTTCCTTCTGATTTTTCTCCAGCACTCTTCCGTCGCGGTATCAAGTTGCCTCGATCCATTCCGTTCCCCTAAATAGACCGGGCGACGATAAAGCAAGGCTGCAGCTTAAACGAATCACGGAAATAAGCCGGAATGTATCCGCCGATCGTCGTATGTAGTCTTTCGACTTGCATGTCGAACGTGATCGTGATCTTTTTCGTCTCGTATCTAGGTCCAGCCTATCTTCTGCTGCATGTTCTTATTTACTTCGAACGTCGATTGCTGTAACTTTCCTTGGCATCTTCGTAGTCTAGGCCTAGGCGTAGAATCGATCACGCGGCGGATGAGGGCCCCACGAACTCGCGAAGTCGCGTCGCAGATGTCGTCCCGCATTCGGACTGGAATTTTTCATCTTTCGTCGAGATCTTGCGATCCTTCATCGCGAGAGATAATCGGTCCATTCGGGAGCGGAAATTTTCTTCCACTCGGACGGAAACGACTCGCCGAATCGTTTCCTCGGTGGCTGATGTGGAACTTCCCGAGTCGTCGAGCGTCGGAAGGATCGTTTATGAACGATCCTTCGCTGGTAATAAAGTCGCATTAGGGAAAATTCTTGTCGGTCTCACTCGTGGGTGGTGGATTCCAGTGGTTGATTCCACGTCACGGCCCCGAACACACTCGTGCCGTACCGATGATCGGAGCTCGCTGCTTCCATCGAGATCCATGCTTTCCAATTTCATTAATCGCAAGATGACGAAAGCGTCGCGGAGCTGTTTCTTACGTGTAACGTATCGGGAAGAGAGCATCGAATGAGATCGTGGAGTCAAAGAAGTAATTGCAAATAAGAAACCGGCAGTATATCGTCGAGAGGAAGCTCGATTCCGAAGGCGATCGATAGGAAACGAGCGGTAGCAAACCGTAGCCGGCGGCCTACCGTCGATTTCGACGGACCGACGTCGCATCGAGAAGTTTTTCGTTTTTTCCTCCTCGACTAGAAATACGTACAATGGATTTTCCGTCGGAATCGAGGTGCGTTGCTTCCCGCGGTGGAGTCAGTCGTTTCGTCGTACCGGAAACGTCGCTGTTCCCTTTACCTATTCATCGGCGTATTTTGTAAATAGAAAACCGTTTTCTTCGAAACTCAGAGTCTGTTCCCATTGTTTTCCAGACGCGGCCGCCGCAGGACGAAACTTTCTTACTTTCTCAACTTCTGAATTTGCGGGGTCGTTCGGGGTAAATGCGATGGCGCTTTCTGCACTTTCCACTTCCACCATCCTTCGCACAACTTTTAATTCGCATTCCCGAGTCTCGTTCGGTGGAAATATGAGACCGTCCGATGGCCACTCGAGACCTCGACGGCAAGGCTCGATTCCGAATGCACTCTGAAATACGGCCACTCGACCGATGCGGTCGCCGGCACGAGAATCACCCCACAACTTTGGGTCGTGTGAGATTCTCATGACGGAAAGAGAAAACACAAGGGCTCTATTTCCCCACGTCCTCGTGAAATCCCCGGACGATAGAATCCCTCTTCCCCGAAGTATCTGCAAGAATTCGTAGCTTTAGATGCCTGGGACGTGTGGCCTCGACCTCGAGTCGAACGTGCCACAATCCATACGGATGGAAGCGGCATCGTATCGCATTCAATACGGTACCGGAATCTCGCTTGCCGCGCAAGGAAGAGGCGCTCCGAATTTTCATGGATGAGCACGAATCACGAGCGGGAACGAAAACGGCGAAACGGTACGGGAAGTTTAAATCGCTACCATGCGAACGCTGGGATGAGGCTCACTTCCTCTCGCTCTCCCTTCCTTTGCTCCGTGCAGAGGCAAGAGGCAGGTTTTATACATGGTGAACCCTCGACGTACCGCCACCTTCGCTCACCGCCGACTCTTTCCTCTCGACAAATCCTCTCCATTAGCTTACGAAGGGCTGACCCACGATATAGCGCCACCCTCGCAAGCCGCCATCCGCCGAAGCCATCATTCGTACGAATGTGCTTTTTCCCGCATAAATCCTTCTGGATTTTTCGCTAAGTAGCATACTTGCTGCAACTCTCATCCGGTGATAAACACGACTGCATATGTGTTGCCTCCGTGAGAGGCGACTCGTGGCTGTGGCGGGGATGTTGCATAGGATGAGTGCAGAGCATCGGAGGAGAATGAGGATGGCATTATAAACTTCGCATCCATTTAGTGAATTTGTACTTCGGAGATTTCGATATCGTAACCACTAATCGTAACGCGGTTCGTTGAATATGGTGCCACCCGCGTCGTAGAGCCAATGTCAGCGCGACCGATGGTGGCGTCATATCGAGGGTTCACTGCATGTGACATTTTAGTTACCGTGTTATTTTTGTGGATCGCGTGAGCCGAAATGACATTTACCCCAGACGACCCCATTCGTCTCGTTGCTTTCCACGACTTTCTCGGAGGACAACCGAATGCTATCTTATTCTTCCTCTCTGGAATGAGTTGAAGGGCTGAAAGGCAAAGTGGTCTATCTGCAAGAAACAGTTTCCCAAACTTCAGAAGTATAAAATCATGACCTTGCGCTGTTAATTAACCCTTTCACGCATGGTGTCCACTATAGTGGAGGGCAAAATTGTTGGCGCTGATCACCAGCTTGCAGATCACCTACACCTTTCTCTACAAGTTTGAAACTGAGGATGCAGCTCGATCCTTGTCACCGTGCTGACTCTCACTAGCAAAAGCCAAGGGCGCCCTCTACGTGGACAGAAGGGCGTGTTCTCTCTTCTTCATCTCCCTCCCTACTCACCTGACTTGGCTAAATGCGACTTCTGAATCTTTCCTCAGCTTAAGCCCAGAATTGCTGATTACCGTTTTCAAGGATAGATTAACTAGCAAAGGTTGTATGAGCAGAACTGTCCAATATTCATGTATTGGACTGCCATCTCGCCTTTCGAAGAATAGTGCTACTTTTCCCCGCTTTCACTGAGCAAAAACAAATTCTACCAAGCTGCAACAAGATTCATTATACTGTAAATGGCTTTTAGGGATTCCATAATGAGAGCTAAAGAAGACTCGACTCACTTTCCTGTCGATTCTATCCTTTCTGTAATTCATCTCATTATCACTTCCGCTAATTTAGCAATTAAATTATAATTTTCAATCTTGCAGAAGCTGCTAGTGTGAAGTTCTACGTTCACTTATTGAACCACATTTCACATCATTATATTTCGCAAGCCTTACTATCGCATATCTCGTACTTTCACTAACATCGCATTTGATATCATATCTCAGGCCCTCACTTCATTACTTTCCACGGGTTTTCACATCGATAAAGCATCTCATGCAATTTAGCAATGCATTTCACACACCCACCTCGACAGAAAATTTTAGCGCCGTAGGATGAAATAATGTTCTCATTGGTGGCACAGCTAGCCACGAGGGGTTATGGACTGATTTAGTTTCCGATTAATAGGGAATTATTTGCCAGCAAGGAATTGTCTGATAAATCCTTATAAGTATTTGAATTCATTTTCTATATTTGTTTTATCATCAAAATTATTTAACTTATGGAGTTATACACGTACGAGTATATGGATCAGAAGTAACTACCGAATATTCAATGAGCAAGACTTATCATTACGAACACCTGATGAGACACGAAGGATACACGTTGACGAAAACAGATTACACAGCAAGCTTTTGCCATAATTTGGCGTGGGTTTCCCAAATTGCGAAGAGAAATTCGAATCTTTCATCTTTTATCATATACTACCCGATAAACATTGTAAGAAAAGCCATAAGAAATAGTGATGCAGTACAAGGATACTAACCTGTGACGTTCCATAGCAAAATATAATTTTCACTCATCTTCAAACCATGAATAATATCCAAGTAATGTGTACTTTAGTATTACTGTCCAAAGGTGAAAAATGAGGTTGTAAAGGTGCATCGATGATACGTTCATGATATATTATCACGCGTTTTCCATTGTTTTTGGCTTCTTGCAATAAAGCCTTGGTAGCAGAACTTTCTTTTTTATCATCCCATGTTATGGCTTTCCACGTCTGCCATTGCCAATAGTTTATGAACGTCTTGTTTCATGTAGAATACGTGCCTTTTTTGAGTTGTTGACTGCATATATCTTGATTTTCCCAAAATGTATATAGGAAATCTTGAATATTTTGCGGCTCCCTGCTAAAATGCGTTCTTCAGAACCTTGGTTTAACTGAGAGAAAATATTTAGACTCTTGGATTTGAGAGAGAAATGGAAGAGATTAAAGCCGAAGGAGAATGGTTTGCGTGTGAGCTTATTGGTCATTCCATGATGTTTAATCCAGGTAAACTCATTACTTAAAGCCCAATTCAATACATTCATGCAGACAGACCACTTTTCAATGCGAGCATGCCATTATTTATGCATTGTAGTTGTGGGGAGGAGAAGAGTTCCATGCACATAGACCACATTTCCCTTCCGAATCCAGAAAAATTTTTTTTGCAGATAGACCACTTTGCCTTTCAACCCTTCAATTATTAATACTTTCCTTTTTTCTCTCACTGGCACTCGGGAAAGAGATGTCGTAATGTCTATCGCGTTTCAGCTAGAGAAGAAAACTAGACGTAACTTCGGGGCGAAGGCAACCTTTTCCTACGTCGGCTTCCGTTTTGGTCGTCGGTCTTTTAGCTTGTGTCGCACGAGACCGTACCCCCTTCGAGCCGCTATAGAATGGCCAGTGTGCCGACGAGTCGCTCACGCGAGAATGAATGGACGACGGACGATGGAGAATTCCAGCCTCTCCGACTGCATTTTCCGCCGAGTCCAATTTCATATTTCGCTGCCTTCGACTTTCGAGGGAAGCGGCCTCGAAACCGCTGCAGGTCGCCGAGACGAAAATCTTCAAGGTTTGAAAACCACTCGGTCTGGAGCCCGGAACTCGGACCGCGTGCACGCCACCGCCGTCTGTCGTCAGCTCCGCGGCCGAAGAATTTTCTTCTTGAGACTCCCTGCAGAAGGCAAAGTGATGGATACGGGCTCTCGTCGTGTACCGAGAGGCGAGGATCATCGGCCGGCAGTCCTGCAATTCCGTTTACATAGTCATCCTCTGGTGAGCTCGGAACGAATCAAGAATCGGTTACTTTGCTTCTCTCCGCCTTAAAATAACAATGGATTCGGTCGATGGACGAATATTTATTATCGGTTTGTCTCCCGAACTATGTAAGTTACGAGGAATACCGAGTGAAAGTTGAACTCGTAGAGTTCTAGCCTAGACCTTAGAGACCCAGAGACAAGACAGCCGGAAGCGTGTGCAGTCACAAGATGAGAAAATTATTTAGCGACGAGCATGCTGCAGGGAAAGCGCACGATTCGCATCGATGAAACTGCATTCCCCGAACGATATAAGAAATGATCTTTAGACGCGACCTCGATACGGATCGCTCGGAGGGCCCTCATCCTTTGTGAATGTTTTTAACGAGAAGAGAATCGCCTTGGAGATTGAAAGCATCCCGACCCGTTCGCTCTCGGCATCTCGGCTTCACCGTCCGAGAGACGTTCCGAGAATTTTTTCTCTCTGCCCGAGGTGGATCTTTGAATCTCGAAGCGAAAGCAGTAACGATCCTCGAGTCATCCTCGAGTCGGAGGGCATCGACGGCGATCGTCGCGTTTCTTCTACTTCCCCCTTGGAATCCTCGCGGATCTCTTCGAGAGGGGGAAAGAGGAGAATCGCGGAATCACCGTCGGTGACTCTCCATCGTGTTCGCCGTCGCGACGTTTTCCGTGACCGTGTTCCCTTTCGTCTCTCAGGAACGTATTTCAATTGCATCATGTTCATGGTCGCGTCTTCCGTCGTCCTCACCGTCGTGATCCTCAACTATCACCATCGGAGTGCTGATACTCACGTGATGCCTACCTGGGTTCGAGGTCTCTTCTGCATCTCGCCGACGACCCGCTCGTACGGTCGATGACCCGATCTTGTTCCGTCTGTTCCAGGTGCGCGTTCTCTTCCTGGAATGGTTGCCCTGGATCCTCCGCATGCATCGACCGGGAAAGGAAATCACCTTGACGTCAGTCCATTTTCTTTCTTTCGTTTTTTTTGTCTGTGTAAGGTGAAGATGTGACGTCTCTTGTCGCCTTCGAGTGCTGCAGTTAGCGAAAGTACCCCCATCGTTTCTCTCGAAAGAAAGCAGCCTTCGCCGCGAGGCAGACATTTATTCCTTCTAGCTCCATTCGGTTAGAAGTGAGGTTAACGCGTCTTTCCGATTTTTTAGAAATTCTCGCTAGCAACGAAAGAAATCGTCATCATCTCACCGGTAGACCCCTATTCAGAAGAAAAATATATATACTCCACGGTTGTCGGTTTTTCCGACGCTCTCAAAATCCTAAATCACGTGACGGTAGAGACCAAGCAACGCAGAACTAAGCACTTTGAAATACGGTTTATCCCAATTTGCCCTATCGCCTCGAACGAAACGCGAGAGCATAATGCCGTGGCGATTTCGTTGCATCCGTCTTTCCTCGATGAGGATTTCACCTACTGACGATTTTCATCCGTTTTCTATCCCCCGAAAACGATAGGAACATCATGAAGAATCAACGGATCCGAGAGATGCAATTGCGAGAGCGGTCGAGCAAGAGCCTGATAGCCAACGTCCTAGACGAAGACGATTATCGTCCTGGACTCGTTCAGGGAGGAAGATCTCGAGTGCCGTCTGCATTCGACGATCCGGGATTCGCCTCGGGCGCAGGAGGCTGCGGCTCCTCGTCGTGCATGGCCGGCGTCAAAGAACTCGGACTCATCCTCAAAGAGATCAGGCTCATCACGGGGAAGTTACGGCACGAGGAGGAGGAACACGAAGTGATCGGCGATTGGAAGTTCGCTGCGATGGTCGTGGATCGCATCTGCCTCATCATATTCACCCTTTTCACTGCCATCGCTACGATCGTCGTTCTCCTCTCCGCCCCCCATCTTCTCGTAGCCTAGCTTCCACCCTTTCCCTGAGATCGCTCGCGACGGAAGCCGTCGCGAGCCGATTCCAAAATCAGCCGTCGCTTCGAGAATGTACCTTGCACCTGGATTCCGCTTCCCCCCCCGTGTCGGCAGAGAGCGGGGGAGAATCCAAACGTCTGCAAATCCATCGGCGGGAGACTTCGCACCCCCATCCGATCTTCTGCTCGCTTTCCATGGAGAAATGCGGACTCCACCTCTCACGGTTCATTCTAGAAACGCGGATGGATTTTCGAAAGTGGAAGACAATGCTATTCGTGTCATATTTTGTTTGCGTTCGGCAACGAAAGACTTCCGTCGTTCCCTTCCTATCCTCTCTTCCCCTAGTCGATTTTTGCCCCAAATAATCTTAGAAGCGTTGCCTTTTTCTGCTTATATTATATTCCAATTTTGCGGTTTATGAAGGCTCGAAAGGTCGACGATACTTCCAGGTCGAGAAATCGTTTAGAAAGTTGCACTTCGAGGAACGTTAACCCGATGATTTTAGCTTGTGCTCTTCCCTGTTTTCGGCCTTCCTCGAGATTCCTCGAAGGCTTAGACGATGAGGCGATGGGGTTCATCATCGAAAGGCGATCGGATGTTCACCTTCAGAGCCTAATTACGCCGTGAGAGTGGGATATCCTCGAGAGACTTTCCCGGTGACGGAGAGAAAGGCCGTAAGACCGATTCCCGGTCGCCCTGTACAGCGTTGTTTCATCATCACGTTTTCCCTCACTTTATCTCTTGTTACGACGTTTTATTCGAGATCGTCTTCATATCAGATGCCTGTTTGAAATGCAAATGCGACCACGTGGTTCACGAAGTTCTGCTCAATAAAAATGCCAAGTTCTCGACTATGCCTCGATGCTCCTCCGAATTTCCTTTTCCGAAGCTTAGCGTATTTCCATCGGATGAAACGCACGATGAAACTATCGCGAAAGAATATCTGGTGGCGAATCGCAAAAATGAAGCTCCTCGCCGCTTACCAAGGGTAACATATCCTGCACAGCAAAGTAGAAACATACAAGGAGGGGTACAAATGGAAGACACATATTTGTGTCCTTCGGGTTTTCATCCGTACTTGCGTACGGTTCAGACATCGGTACGTTGCAGACGCAGATGTCCTGGCTCCCAATACCGTACTCGAAGTAGGCATAAGATGGCGTTTATGTTCCCCCCGAACATTCGAACTCAATTCAGAACGCACTGGATCTTAGGAGAAGAGTTTTCTTCCTTTCCCTTTATTTTTCCCATCATGATACCTGTAAAGTAGTATTTGGTAAAGGTATAATTATCATGTCTCAATGGGAATCAATGATTCTGGAAAATTTTTAATGCTTGGGTTTTGCACGAGGACAGCGAAGTGTAAACTTACAGGTTAGGCGTTTTACTCCCGAACGAAAGCTCAGCCAACTTTCAATAAACGTGCAAGATTGGCTTTACAAAGGTTTGAACTTTCCACATACTGTATCCATGATAACAAGAGAAGCCGCTGTTACTGAGAAAGCCACCTCATCCTGTTGGAGATGTTGCCGAGTACTCATCGTTAACGTGATGGTAAGAGGAAATCTACCCTATCCGTTCCCACAATTCCCAGACCGTCGGAGACGTGATACCGGATGATGTCGCCAAAGTCTACTTCAAAGCTCCTCTAAGCTGAAGATTGAGGTTCATTAGCAGATCTTTGAAACGCCCTTAAGTCCGAAACGCGGTACGCATGGGATCATAAAGAAAAGACCCCATCCGTACCTTCTGACTAGAGATAAGAAGGGTACACATTTGTGCATTATTTCGCTCCGGTACCTTTTCGACGAATGTATTTCACGACATACGTTTGTACCTCATACCGTACAAAATATGTACCTCACTGTATGTTTCTGCTTTGCTGTGTGAGTCGAGAACGATTCGTGCATGCATTTCACAGCCGTGACGCTTATATATAAACGCCTTTAGATCGACCGTGTGGAAACCAAGCCGTCCGGAGCGAGAAGTGACTCTGGCGTTCTGGGAGAGGCTCCAAGTTTTCCCTGACTAGTGAGAATACTTTCATTTAACCCTTTCTCGAGTTTCCTTCCATCTCGAGAATGACAAGTCTCTGGGGAATCATCTCACGGATTTCCATGAAATTTGACATGCAGCATGACCTCACCCAGCTTAAAATCCCGGTTGAAAGCAGCTCTAATTTCCAGCCGGGTCCCAGCTGGAAATTCGGACCCATTCCAACTGGGTAACAGAGGGAAAGTAAAGTCAGATCCAGATTGCTTCTTAATTGCAATATCACTGGTGGAATGAGAATGTTTTTGTTGGTTATTCTACCCGGAGGTACAGCTGAGTTTCAGCAGTAAATTCAGCCGTTTTTCAGCTGGAGGGTCGTCTGTACAAAATCATAACTGGAAATTTCCAGCTGAAATGGCTATTAATACCAGCTGCATTCCGATTGGAAAAATCCAGCTGTAAAACAACGGGTATATATTTCCCAGCTGGATAATTCCAGTTGGAATTTTAAATTCGCACCGAGAAATGAGGCCCCGTCGATTTCTCTGACGGGCATTCTTGGTCTCCGAGATATGAAGTTCTATGAAGAATTCCATTAATGATATATAAGATTATACATGTCTGCACCTGGCCTATGTATGGCCCTGTAAAATTTGGCGTTCATATCTCAAGACATCATCATTCAGGCTGCCTAAAAGAACACACACACAGAATAGCGGAAATTTTCGGAATTTATTGAGTATCGGTGATCATTATGGAAAGTAAATTTTACAGTGTTTTTCACTTGAGTTAGACATTTTTTCACTTGACTTCGACAACAGTTCACGGTGAGGGTGATATAGCGGATCGACGCAGAAACTAGGAGTTCCATTCTTAAGTTTAGATGTCGTGATGACATTGGCGACAACGATGATGATTAATTTCCTGATTTGGGCATCGTCCCTGGGTTCTGAAGTATCATTCCCCACGCCGAACTCACGTAGGCTAGATTAGACCTATCTAACGTGGATCTGGAATTGTCCATCGAAGTCCGATCCAGTGTTTCTACATCGTTGAGCCGATGGGAAATTGAAAACTTAGAGCTTTTTTTTTATTTAAATAGACTGCAAGGAAGGTTGACAACATGGCTATGCATGTGGTTCATCGTATCCAGTACATAGTTTGATTCATATGAAAAAGCTTAAATATTCGAAGTAGAGAAAGATGTCGCTAGTCACCAGGGGCACCTGCGCCATCGCCTCCTCTCTGAATACCCCTCGCATCGGTGTCTTAGTCAAGTGAAAAATTGTCTAACTGAGGTGAAAAACACTAAAAAAAATGAGTTTGAGGATTTGCAGCAAACCAAGCCAAAAGTTGAGTTCCGCACAGGATTAAAACCCCATCTTGATTCTTCTCCCGCTCTGGATGCGCTCGTCAGGCGAGATCCCTTCAGTGATCTCTTTTTCACCCAAATCTACTTACCATTAAAGAGGAACAAGGCTCAGCCTACACAAATAGGAATTCCGGGGCGTATTTATCCTCAACCGATGGAGTGGGGTCCTTCCTCTATGATCGTCAGGAGTCTCTCTGGGCTATTTTATCTCTTTACACGAGTGCATTCGGGAATACCAGTGTCTTCCCTCGAGTCGTCTTAGGAAGAAGATGGAGTACCGCGCGGGAAACACCGGGGACACATCGCGAGTCACTCCTCGATGCCATCGAGATATCAGCCACTTCGGCGTCATCTCGATTCGTTCGTGGGAGTCTCGATCGTTCGAACGGCTTCGATAGATGGCCTGCCCGCAGATGGGACGCGTCTTCGTTCTAGACTTTCTCGACGATTCGTGGCAGCTCTCATACCGATGGGTTCTCGATGCGGGTTATGGAGTGGATACGATCCACCTTTGCTCGGCGTTGTGAGCTACTTTGGATCCGATGCAGGATGGATACGTGACGTCACTTCTTAAGAACACCCCTCTTCACGACGCTGACGGGTGGCTCGTAACCGATAGCTTGCGTGCAGGTTTGCTAGCCTGGACCACGCTCGAAAAGAAGTGAAACGAAGTTTGTCGATCGCTTGCCCCATCCCATGGACCCTTCAGCCCCACCGACGGACTCGTCTCGCCTTCGCAGTTCACGCATTCGTTGGGTGTCGTCGTCTCGAGGTTTCGCTCTCGACGGACGTACTTCGCCCCGACGAAGCCGTCCGTGCTCCGTTCTCACGATTCGCCGAGTCCTAATACGTACGAGAAAACTCCATGCCAAATATTTTCACGGTTGTCGGCGTTCTATCGAACGCCGATCGGAACCAAATGGTGGAGATTAGAAGATGTCTCAGCGATTCATTTTCCCTCTGGTTGGAAGGGATTTGCGGTGATGCCATTCGACATGTTGCTTCCCGTCGAGCGTTCCCCTCGCCAGATGTGCCGAACGAGCATCACGTAGCTCCCTCCGCATCCATCGCATTCGTATTAAAATTTCAAGCGATGAATCGTCTTGGTTTTTTTTTTCATCGAAAGCGAACTTAGAAAGAAAGAAAGAAAGCGAAAGACGTGCACAGTTTTCTTAAATCCCTCCGAGCCCGATGAGTGCTTTCTTTCCTCGAGGCGAGAACTGAGCAATGTTTCATGTTTCTTCCCACTCGTCGAGGGGTGGAAAGTTCTCTCCTCCCACTTCGACCTTCGTGCTTTCCCGTCGCTCCTCATGCATATTTCAGGCGCAATGCATCGCGGGGGCATCCATTATGAAAATCCTCGACTCGGACGGATCGACATCATCACGCATGGAATTGATATTCATCCGTTGCGTCCGAGGTAGGGAGCTCGTATTCGTCTGTTGCACGAAGATTCATCCTCGTGTTTAATGGATCGAGTAGCGGATGATGAATGCCGGGTCGCGTTTAATCTATGATGCATCCACGAAACGCGATTCCATGAAACCTTCGAGGCACTGCGAATGTACAGAACTTCCGAACGGACGACGAAAACGCCAGACGGTGAAACAAATATCGATGTGCAATATTCGAATTTTCATTCGAGGCATCGTAACTTAGAATGCAGAGGACAGTAATACTCATAATCATGGTAGATTGCATTTCCATCCGGATGCCGTAATAGGGTCTTCACCCTTGGACCCCCTGGACCCCTTGGACCTCTTGGACCTCTTGGATCCCTTTGCTCTCTTGACCTGACCCGATTTGCGTTTTGGAGCGGGCACACCTTCCGGTTTACGACACGGTTACCGACCTTCGATGGGACGACCATCGCAATCGTCGCCGCACCGCAGTCAACACCCACATTCCCGATGAATTTACTGTTGCTCGACTTCGATCGCCTCGTCGATGGTGCGAGTGACATGCGTCTTCGGCCCTCGAATGTCTCCCGGCTGCGTGACCTCGGGTCGCGCGCATGGATCTTCCTGCAACTCCAATTTCATAAGCGACAAGAAGTTGAACTTCTCTCGATATTGCGCTGCGGGGATCCCACACATCCGATATAAGATTCCACTTAATTCGGTTTCAATCCGACCACTTTCGAGTGTAGATTTCTAGCACGCTCCATACTTTACCAAGTACTAAAATCCCGACTGCGTTTCGAGTTGCTCCCGATGAAGCACCAGACCTTCGGTTCGGTTGCAAATCGTATGCACGTCATACGCGATATTCGTGGATCCTGCAAAACGCTAGGCAAAATTTAGCGTGACGGGACCTTCGACACCCGAGTTCTCCTCGCAATCTCTCTTCTAGTCGCTCGCTTCCATAGCAAAACGAACCCTTCGTCCGCTCGGATGACGAAGAATCCTCGAAAAAGGGGAGGATGTGAGGAAACAGCCGACTCCACGACTCCCGTGTGAAGTGTGGGAAGAGCCGGAATCGAGCTGGCGGCGTTTCCCCACTCTCGACACTGCTCTCCCGTGCCGATTTAAATAGAAAATCGGTGCCGATGACCCAACCGTTTGCTCGAGTTTCACGGATATCGAGAGCGAAACGATCCGGATCGATACTTTGGGTGACGTGCACCAGATCCGTTTAACTTTAAACCGATTCCCATGGGAGATCATCTTGAAGTCAGATTAGTTTAGCTTAAACGGATCCGGTGCATGTCACCCTTAGTGTCGAACTGCAGCAGAAGCAACAGGGATGCATGAAGGATATTTCGGAATCGGGGCTATTCCTTTTAGAGTGCCAGCAAGCAGAGAACCCGGAATCCTATTCGACAGCATACGGCAGAAATGAGGAACGTTCTGAACTCGGGCTGCCCGATTTTCATCTCACAACCATCGGCCGGTGCCGATCGTGGTCTGTAGATCGAGAAAACATGAAATTGCATTTTAATTCAAATAAGCCTCTTTGACGGCCCCGTGATACATATCGGTGGCCTTCTTAAAACCTGAAATATAAACTGAAAGAAATGGATTTCTCCGGGAGAGACCGGGAAGTGTGGCTTTCGGTGAGACATGAGGGTCGGGGTCTCGTCGCGTGCAACCTCTCGTCTTATTTATTTCGTTTTGCCCCGACTTTGGGCACCGGCATCGACAGGTTGCAACCCTTCCAATGACCGATGGCGCCGATGGTGCAGCATCGGCGGCCGATAGCGGCGGTAGCCGATACGTCGGTACGGCCCCGATCCTTACATCTTAAGGGGTCGGTTCTTGGACGGGATCCGAGCGGTCGCGACCTTCGACTCTTCCCAGACCCGATCGCCCGTAGAATTTTGGCTCGGTATGCAAACCACGACCCCTAATTTCATGCAGAGAAACGTGTAGGGTAGGCGATAGACCGATGCAAAACTCATCGCGCGACGATCATCGTGGAGCGGTCCGATTCCTATCTCCCTTCCTACCGAGGGAAAGAGATCGTTGAGAAACCGACCGAGTCGGGGGATTCTTTCCTCGTGGTAATGCCTCGGACCCAGGTCGACCGTGGATTGCGTCTTCCTTCTCGACCGGAAAGTGTCGATCGAGAAGAAAGGAAAGTCATGCTTCACTTTCGTTCTCTTCCGGAAAGTCTTTGACGTGACGAGGAGGGAGCTACCGTGAGAGTCCCGAGAGCATCTCGAGTTCGTGAGATGAACGGAACGCAAAGAAGGAAGAGAAGGCGGCATCGGCGCGGATGGACGAGTGGAGCACCGGAGAAAGTTCCACCGCTAATAATTTGCAAGTTCGCGAAGAATACGGACCGTCGCCGCTGCTCTTCGTTTCGTCTCTCCACGACTCGCTCGACTCACCCGAACGCTCGACGGAAAACGATCGCCGCATGGCCTGGATTCGGACGCGCTGCATGCCGCCGATTCGGCCGTCGCGTCGTCGACCCCGACGGGTTGCAGAGAGCATCAAAACGGCTGCAAAAGCACTACGGGAAACAAGAGATGCGAGCGGACGGAAGCGATGGCTTTCGGCAGAGAAACGCGAGAGACGAGGCGAGGAGAAGTCGTCGTGCGGTGAGGAATCGTTTCCGGTTTTTCCCTCGTTCTCCCACTCGGGAATCGTCGTCTCTCGAAGGGAAAGTGGAATGCGCGTATCGGACGGCGAAGAAGGAAGGAAAAGGACTCCGCTCTCCGAATGCCTTCGTCGAGAAGAACCCAAACGGCCTCCGCGATCTCGGAACGGAGATCCCGCGAGCGCGAAGAAGTAGAGAGGCGCGATCTGAGGGACTCCCGACGCTTCTGCACTCCTTCGACGCGGAACGCGGTGCTCGCGCGACGGTGGAAGACGGTCGAGTGCCGAATCGGGACGAGATCTCGCATTCGTCCCGCGACGAGAGGATGCTACGAGCTCCGAAATGAAGGATCGGGATGCAGCGAACGCTCTCGGAAACGAGACGAAAAAGAGCCACGAAACCGGCTGGGTTTCTTCCATGCGTGAAGCCGAGGGCCGGAAGGAAATCGCTTCCTTGCCGAGCGCGAAAGAAGACGTATGGATTTCGGCTTCCGGCGTCTGAGATCACAGACGCACTGGGTGGCCCTCGAAAACGTTACGCCGGAAAGAACATAAAATGGTCTCGGCGTCGCACTTTTCGGGGCCACCCCGTACGAAGAGACGACATCGAACGCGTTGCAGAAAGGGAAGACTTGCTCCGGCCCCGGTGCCGTTTCGAGAAAGAAAGGACTTTCCACGGGCATTCGTCACGCTTGGATCACGAGATCGGAAACGGCAAGCGAAAAGAGGAGTAGAAGGAAATTACATCCGTGCGAGGAGACCGAGTGACGTACCGTGGAAATGCGAGAGACGTGAAGATCTGCGAAGAAAAAAGCCGTAAATTGGGATGACGATGGTCGATCCGATCGTGAAGATGGGTTCACCTTCACGAGGGAGAAGGACCGCCAGTCTGCCAATTTCGGCAAATTTTGACGGAAAGGAACCGGCCTTCTCGAAAGAAACGTCGAGAGCGTTTGCTCTTGACTATATAATGGAGAGAAAAAAACCAAAGAAGATGGGGGAACTTAGGGGAATACTACCCAGAAAGAAACCTCGTTTTAACGGTCCATAGAGGTCAAATTTGACCTCGCCGATATCCCAAAAACGTTGCTCGATGACTCCTCGGTTCGATCCACTCCTGCGGAAAATCACACGGAAAACGAGGATTTGGGTCCTTTCCAAATCGGTCCCGAGAGGCCAAATTACCCCCATCGATGGAGAAATACGGCCGGTCGCGAGGGGGAAAACGGCCACTTCTCGAAAGACGAAACCCGACGTTTTTTGGCATGCGGGAAAAGTGCTCGGAAGTACCGAGTGCCGGGGAAAAAGTGAATACGAATTTGAAAAACGCTCGCTTCCTTCTCGTGGTCCCGAGGGGCAATCGTGCATCCCACGCACGTCCGGCTTTCATCTCGACGTCCGTATACTTGCTCGTACCTCTCGTGGACGTCCGACCGACGTTAAAACTAAACGGAAAGGATCTTGGAAGCGGCTCGGTCGATTGCGCAGTCACGATAAACTGCAAATACAGTTAATTACGAACAGCCAGCATCTCATCGATGTCGGTTCTTCGTCGGATTCTCGACCTCGACCGAGTCTCAACGTCGACACGACGCGGCCGTGTCGACCGGGATGCTTCTTCTTTTCGAGTTCGTCCTGCGGATACGCGACGGAAGTGCGTGACGGGTGTCGGGGGGGGGACGTGCCGTCGACCTGCCTTCGTATCGTCACGCCCGGCGGGACGTAACGATACGAGGGCAGGTCACGGTGACCGGCGAGAACCTCGAACGTTCCAAAGGTTTTATTAAAATAAAAAAAAGCCAGCTTCGTCTCGATCGATCTGCTGTCGGTCTGCATCCCGCATGCGAGTCGGTTTCACGTCGAGTTTCCATTTCGTCGACCGAGGTGGATTCCTGCGCTGCGAGACGACGCAGTCGATTCTCGATTACCGAAAGCGAGCGGGGGACTACGTCCTTCCATATTTTACGACGATAAATAATTGCCAGGAGTCACCGCGCGACCGTCGACGCAAACCGGATTACGTCTGTGAGATATTTCCTCGAACGCGACGCTGTTTCTGCTCTCCGAGAAATTCCGGACGGGAAGTCCAAGAAAAAGTTTGTCCGCTCTTCCCCGGGCCCACTCTCGGGCCCACTCTCGTCGACGACCGCAAGGAGTCACGAGACCGTCGGCGTCGTTCCGATCGAATCCGGATGGAAACTGCTCCGTCGGAGCGGGACCGAGTCGTCTTCGAGGACCGCCGACGTAGATTTACGTCGTGGGAGAACTTTCACGCGTTCCCGGTCCGGTAGATCTCGATGGATTCTGTGAACGTTCCTCGGAATTTTCGCGTTCGAAAAGTTAAGCACCGGAGTTTTTACGTTATGAATATTCCCGCAAAATAGAGTAAAATAATTTTCCCCCTCGAAATTGCTGACATTCGGCAGTGGAAGAGTGTCGGGTGCGCGGTCCTCGATGTTAAATCGACGGTCCTTTCAGAATATATCGACTCCTATGGAGGAACGATGAGAGTTCTTTCGCTTAAAGACCCCTCTGTCTCCCTTAAAAGGAGTTCGTGCGTTCGGGCCTTCGACTCTGGCAGAGTCGCCCGTACAAAAAAAGTTTCAACATGTTGAAATTGAAACCGGTGAATCAACGGTGATTCACCGTTGATTCACCGGTTTTCAACGTCTGTTCAACAGGGGTTCAACAGTATTCACCGTTGATTCACCGGTGAATTACCGTTGATTCACCGGTGAATTACTGTTGAATCACTGGTTTTCAGCG
>CAJPEV010002557.1:11785-42600 GCA_905338385.1 Darwinula stevensoni
TTGCACAAGGTGTGGATGAAGTAGGAGCCCATGTCCGGGTTTTTGCTTGGGACATCCCCTGGTCAGGAGGATGAATTCGTCATTTTGGCGTAATGCACTTGACGTTATGTAATTGGTGTAATGTGCTTTGTTTGTTCTTACTGACCTTCGTAGCGGGCCTGAGAGACGAGAATGTCGGGGTAGATTGGCAGGTAATACTCGCCATGGTCATGGTCGTCGTCGTCCTCGTCGAGGCCGGCTTCCTCGTGCGTGTCGTACGACTCGCGCCTTTGATCACCGTGCTGCCACTCTCCCTTCGGTCCGACGTCGTGACGCATTCCACTGGATGTCTGGATGGAGGGAACGCATGGATGAGCATGGGAACTCGCGGAGGAGCATGGGAGCGCTGGTAAGGGCGGCTGGCACTCACCTGAATGACGAACAGCTTGGGTTTCCCGTGTAGGGCTTCGCATTCGTAGAATCGACTCCAGAGTTTCCTCTCGTCGAAATTGTCATCCTTTTTATAGATTCCGCCTTCTTTCCTCATGGACAGGACGCATACGACCAGGCAATCGTGCTCCTTCAGCTCCTTCGAAGCTGTAACTGCGAAGAGAATCGTAAAATTTTAATATCGTTCCCAATAACACACACGTCTATGTGGTCCGTGGTAGGTATTCCCTTAAATTTCAATCCTCATCTGGATCCCTGTTCACCTTTTTCCGTCTCGGACGATGGCTGAGGTATGGGATAGTCGAAAAGACAAATTTTGCTGCTGCGAATGGTTTTTATAGGCTGGGAACGCCGAGATGGAAAGCAGAAAATATTAAAATTGATTCATGACGGGAATACTGGAAGTAGATGCTTTCTTATATTGTCTATATACTTTACCCAAATAATTACCGAAAATTTGTCAACCTGTTTTCATGACTAAATTTGCATTATGTCGATTGTTCTTAGAGGGAACGAGTCTCGTGCCCTTTATTTCCGTTCCCGTTAATTCCCGTTAATTAATTCCCGTTAATTCCCGAGTCCCGTTAATTCAGTAACTGGTAACCGACTGACGCTAGCTGATCACCTCTCTAGGCCAAAGCAGATCCCACCATACAATGCGCAGGCGCAGTCGAAAGACGCAGTTTACACAACCACACGCCTTAGATAGGAAGGACCATTCTTTCCCCAGCTCTAGCGATACTAAGTTGATCCGCCGTCTTGGCATTAAATCCATTTACTTTGGAATGAACGAATGCGCTCTGGCTTTGTGAGAGTCTGTCCGCGATGAAGATTAGCGAGGCTCAACGAGCTCACAGGAACCATTCTTGTCTTCACTTTCCAAGGAACTTCTTGCACTCCACTACCGACATAAAAAGAACACGCCATAAAAAGGACGTACAATAAAAGCTGAGTTGAAAATTTTCTCTGGCTTTCGTTCATCCCGAGATGCCATCGAATCGTTCCCTTACCCAACCGCTTCACTTCACTATACAATCAGGCGCCTGAACTTACACGCATTTCTGCTTTCATTGCCTGAACATTACGGTTGAGCGAAATCGACCTTTTCGTATGCAAATCGAAACGGCTAGTGAATATCGGTCCGTTAACAAAGGTGGTACGGTTAACCATTGGTCAACCAATGGTCCACGGATTGCCCTTTACCTCTGCAAGACCAGGAATTAATATTTTGATGTTCAAACAAAATCTCATCGAGAGGTGAATAGTAGTGATCGTGATCCAAAATGATTTTTGTGGAAATTTTGCACACGCACTCTCTGAATTTCCTGGCCAAGTATCTTACTTGCATCCAGTTCTTGTTGGATCCCATGATAGGCAAGGTTCTTGTATTCCTTGACCAAGAATCCCCTGTCTCTGAAGACGCGTTTCAGATTATCCACGTCCAAGTGCACGTTCCTGCGAGGCACGTGCATGTGCTTGGTGTCGAATTCTTCGTCGTAAAATATGATGGCCCATCCCCGGAACTGACCGGGTCTCAGGTCCCTCGTCGGGTAGCAGCCCAATTTGTCTGGGATTGAGGGCTCCCATTTCGTCTTGCTGTGGAATGTGCGAGAACAGACTTTTTATCTGCATTATTGCATAATTAAGTGATGGTTATTTTACTTCCAAAAAGGTTCTGAGATTCGTCTGAGGGGGTCTGCAAATCGGGTCTATAATAATTCTGTGATGTAATGGTTTTTCATGTTTTTAAATAAATTCATAAATCGTCCTCAATCATGAAGTATGGTCACTTATTTACCTCTGTATCTGCAATAGTTTCGGAGAAAATAAGTGATAAATGAAGGGCGATTTGCCAAATCTTGTTTTCCCCCACTCGAAATCTGCTGTATCTCCCAAACTGATGAATATAGTATTTCCGAAAGAAGCATCTTGAAAGTGTTCTGTGTACACATATGGACATGAACAGACAGTATTCATTAATGTTTTTTGTGTTCAAATTGAAAGCTGTTTAATTTCTTCCGTTGGGGATTTTTTTTTTCGCTCGGTAAATATGACCTCATGATGCAAATATATTTTCCAAAAATGCATCCAATCATGTATCTCTCGGTGTCATCTGGCATTTATTTCGTTCATACCTTGTCTGATATTAATTGGCTTCTTTTGTCACTTTTCCAAAAACGGGGGGAAAGAATCCTCTTTCTCTCTCAAAAACCGCAAACATCATTTTTTTACAATGATACTAGAAGGCACGGAATTGGGCATGGTGTAAAAATATCCTCCATATTTTCTTAGGTACTTAGTGATTTTTAAACTTGCACATTTTCTGACGATGTTGGGAAGTTCAGAGAACAATATCTACACTTGCCGCATTTGGAATCCCTTGCTCCAAAACTTCATTGAATATGGAATGATACAAAACTCTTCCTAACGATGCAAAGTTCTAGATTGACACTCAATTAGTTCATGAGATAAGACTGTAATTCTAGCAGTAAGATAGTCGATTCACTGGGAATTTGGCGAGTTTGACAGGTCACATTGAGGTTATACAATGCTAGCTTGCAGCCCCCTCCCCTAATCTCCAGCTTTGAAAAACAGGGTTGCCAGAGGCAGTTTTTATTCACAAGAACGGGAGGAATGCTAAATGTGAGCAGGAGTGGTTGGTCTCTCTGGAATAACGCAAGGACGCCGCATCATTTAACTGCTTGCATGAGGAGATTGGAAACACTGGGAGAAAATATATATACTCACTTCTGAAGGGAAGACCCATGTGGCATCCGTGTCAGAATGCCATGTCTTTGACGGTAGGAGTTAATCCGCCGACTAAGACCGGACAGACCCTAAATAACCCATTTCGCATTTCCTTCTACTGCCCATATTTCCAGTGCCTCGAATATGCACTTGAACTCCTCCATTAGTTTGGACAGTTCCACCCGTATAAGGGACCAATATAGCCACTTGCCATTCCAAGCATGCAAACTTCTTATATGCCAATTTAAAGTGTATGTTATGAATAATCAATTGACACGGTCATCTTGATTTTCACCTTCTCCCACTTCCAAATATGAGCAATGGCATATAATATTAATATTCATATTTTCTTGATACAAATACTATTGCTACAAATAGTCGAATCGATATAACCATATACTTCGGTTAACAAGGTCGAACATGCTAATTATCACATGAAAACCATGACGAATCATTTTCACGTGCAATTGGTGGGTATGAATCACTCTCTTGAAAGTGATACATACCGACTACATCTGGCTACCGACTACTTAATCTTTGTTGGGGAGAACTCACCTGTCTTTCCCTTCAGACATATCCAGTCGAGATCCTGCAGTCACTGAAGATGTTGGGACTCTCGCGTCTCTGAGGACAATGCGCGCAGTGGGGAAGCGCGCATTGTCCTCAGAGACGCGAGAGTCCCAACATCTTCAGTGACTGCAGGATCTCGACTGGATATGTCTGAAGGGAAAGACAGGTGAGTTCTCCCCAACAAAGATTAAGTAGTCGGTAGCCAGAAAATTTTAATCGAGAAAAAATTTAAATCACTTTCTTGTTTTCCGTGAAATAAATGGCAATCTCTTAATCTTAAGAAATCCATGTTGCAAAAGTGGAACCCTTTACAAATATAAATTAATTGAAACGGTTCGACGCCAACCACAGATCGGTGCTTCATACTTGCGAATGGCAAATGCAAGCAATGCCCTCGTTCTGCGAGAAAAATCGAGCAGCTACCAAACTCAGCTCAGAGAAAGAAGAACTCAATACAACCTGATTGTGTCAGAGCCGCACTCAGTCTAAAGTCTGCCCCGTTCGCATTTTTATTCATTTTCTTCTTCGTTCTTCTTTGAACATCGGCACCGGCCGGTTCCAAATCTGCCGATGGTACCGATGTGGCCGATAGTCCAACACCGGCGGCCGATACCGGTCTAAGCCGATACATCGGTACGACCCTAACAAAAACGGATCCGTTTAAAGTTAAACGCATCGGGTGCATGTCACCCTGAATCTCCCTGAATCATATTCCATGCCTTTTGGCGGTGCCATCTCATTTCGGAACCGCAGGTAAGGGCACGGGCTGATCGCGACGAAGGGAAGAATGGTGCGAGCCCATCCTCTGCCGACCCTTTCCTCACCTCTATCCCCCCCCCCCCCCTCTTTCCTGAAGGAAGCAAATGGCGGAATACTTGATGATGATGAAAGTTCATTTTCCTACGCGGATGAGAAAGGACAATTTAGCCGAGAATCCAGCCTCCCCTCCCTCCATCGCTCGGCAATCTCCTTCCTCCAGTGCTCATTCCTTCAAACGATGGGAATTGCAGTCCTGGTTAGGTTAGACATCTCGCGGTAGGATCGCTAGTGAAGAGTTCTCGTCACGGAAGAGAGATGTCGCTTCTCTCCGTCCTCCTTCGGGCTCGAGCCTGCATCGAGGATGTCGAGGGAGGAGAACGGGAGGTTTCTTCCTCACCGGCCGCTGTCCGTCGCGAGGTCTCTCCTCCGAGCTTTTCATTTATTGAGGGGATTCCGCTGCCTTCGGACTCCGACGGTCGTCTTCCCATCTCTTTGACTTCCCGAAATCTCTTTAAAATTCGATGAGTCCGCTCCTGTGCGGGGGTGGGGGGTTCTCTGCTTTTAGATTGCATCGTGTGGGAGTGCTTCCATCGTTTCCAGGATTTCGTATCTTCCAGATGGATGCTTTAGGGGATGATTTAATTATTCCCTGGGAGTATGGGTTCCCTCCGTCTCCATCGGCAGGAGAAGTGGAGGGGCGAGTTCGATCTGGGGGAAGTGGAACTTTTTTTTCCCCTCGAGGTTTCTTCTCGGCTGGAGTTGGTCGTTTTTTTTTTGACGAGGTGACGGACTTCGCTTCAGGTGAATCGTCTCCGATGTTTTTCGGGCGTGAAGGGATCAGGGGACCTGGCCATTTTTCTGTTTCACCGGATGGCCGAATATTTTCAGTCGAGTATAAATGGATGAATTTTACAGGTTATGCAGGGTTGAAACTCATTTTGGGCCGACTGATTCGATGATCCTCTCGGGAGAGGGAGTGCCGGATGCCCTCTAATTGGAGAAGAATAATTGTGGCCTCGCACTCTGCGAAAGTCATCGAATTCGCGGTCTTCCAGAGTCATCTAATTCCAGGTCCTCCGCATTCATTCGATTCGAGGCTCTCAATTATTCATTAAATTCTTCGTCCTCCGTATCGAGACCCTCCATAGTCATAGAATTCGGTGCTTCTATCGACCTTGTGTTCGTCCGGCATCCTTGCAACTTCTTCCTTTCTCCCACTCCATCCACCTCCCTGCCATCCACCTCCCTGCCATCCACCTCCCTGCCATCCACCTCCCTGCCATCCACCTCCCTGCCATCCACCTCCCTGCCATCCACCTCCCTGCCATCCACTTCCCTATCATCGACTTCCTCGTGATTGACTCTCCGTGATGGACTTGCGGGTGCCTCTCCTGCCTGCATGATCTCCCGCCCGTGACGCCCGCGCCTTCACTCTCTCGCGCTGCTCCGACTCCAACAGTTTCCGTTCTGCCCGTCGGTTCCTGCTTTCACTAACGGTTTCGCTCGGGAAAGTTAATTCCCCCCCGACGGAAGTGAATCCGATTTCGCATCTCGAATCTCCATTCTCCCTTTTCCGTCGTCGACTTTGAGTCCCGGACTCGCGCACCCGAACGAGCCGTTACATTTGCCCGTCGCTAAAAGCAACCGATAACCCGGATTTCCTCGCGATAATCACGCGTCCATGCACGCTCATTAAAAATAAAAAATAAAAAAAAACATGTGGATTCGCTGTGGATAGTTTGATCCTTCGGATGATTCAACTCTCCGTCCGAGCCAACGGCACACTTCCTTCCAATTTCCTCGTTTCCTGTTTTTGATGACGTCACCCGGCCATCCGGGACTTCCAGTGATCCGATTATTTTCTCCCGGGAGAAGAAGACGGCGTTCGCACTTCTTCATTTCGCTGTGGAGTGAAGGAAATTCCGGTCGATGCGGTAAAAATATTTTTGACAGTTTTCTTTTCGCCTTCCGGAATCGCAGCCCAATTAATTATATTAATTATAGACGACCCCAGGGACTTATCTTTTTCCTTTCCAGGGAGAATTTGAACTTTACTCATTACGTTCTTATCTTATCTGAGACGAAATGCGCAATAAAAAAAAAAACAGGAATTCCCGAACTCGATGCGAGCTACCGTGCAGAGGTTTAACTCCCGCTTTTTCCCTCGGACTGGGCGGTGTCGCTTCAGCGGTTTCAGCGGTTTCAGCGGTTTCAGCGAATTGCTGATGAAACTCCCACTGGATACTGTGATTTGTACGGGGGGGGGGGTTGGGGGGGTGAGGGAAAACTTCCGGACTCCAATTTCCAACATTCAGTTTCCGATCTCAGTCGTTCGACGTCCTTCCGCCTGTCGGCAGTGAAATCTGGAAAGTCGGAGAGAATCTGGTGACGGTTTTCCACAGTATCGGCCCTGTCTGTTGTGGGAAGATGGCGGACGTGCTTTTCATTTCTGTGTCAGAGCCCTGTGGATTCAGGCTGGTGGTGGGAATGCTAGGACCGAGCGCGAGGGGACGAAGGCAGACTTTCGGGTTTTGTTTAAGGCTCTGAGTAGGATAGAACTGTTTCCAGGAAGAGAATTTCGATTTGTTTTCCTCATTGGCCTTCAGGTTGAAAAATCGGAGGGCCCAAGGCCTAGACTGTCCCATCTGTAGGCCCTTCCTTGAAGAAAAATCCAGGATTGGGAGCATGGATTGGTGCTAATACTCGCGAAAGATCTCAAGGCCTATCTTCCAGCCGTACGGAAAGGATCAAGGCCTAGGCCTACGTAGCAAGGCTAGCCTCGCCTAGCCTAAAGTTAAACTCAGGAAGGGCCAAACATGAAGAGGTTTGCAATCGCAACCCTTTTCATCCTTTCACATGTGGTGAGATGAATTTCACAACTCTAGGCTATCCCTTTTGATGTGCACGTGTTGGTCTATGAAATGAATTAGAGGTTAAAGATCTAATCTTGCATTTTTATGTGCAATGAAGGTGAATTTCCACAATTCCTAATGTTTGGAGAAAAACTTTTGATCAGTGAAAACCTTGCTCTCATTTTGTTAGCCTCCATGTGGAAGAAGTCTAGATTTTTGCAATAATCCTCCTGAAAAAAAATTTACTGTGCCTTAGAGGCCTTCCTTATTACATATTGGCCCATAGACATTCCAAGATAGTCATTTCTAGCCTCATTTCATGTCAATCGAGTGTTCGCCTGGGCATAGGCCTACGGTATTACCCTGCACTTTGTCCATGGTAGTTAGCTGAAGTAGTATTTCACTGCAGACGTTGGTTAGGCCTGTCACGTGGCCGATTTGGATTCGAGACCTCGGTCTCACATTGGGACTTCCCATTCTCTCCTAGGCTTGTGGAGGAGAACTGGGCCATCAGTTGGGAGTCGTGTGCTCCCAGTCGAGGAACGTACACATGTCGCACTGCATGGCGTTCTATCCGGACATGAGCAAGATTCGCCCCGACCGTGGCTGCTCGTCGCACCCAGAGGTCTGAAATTTGTCGGCATTCTTAGGCGTGTGGTGTGCCCTCGAAAATAAAATAAGCAACTGCAGGGTCGTTTTTATATAATGAAAATTCCCGAATGTGAACTGTTGGATTTATTATACTTTTTGACTATCTTTCCTTGAACTAGTTTCTTATGTTCTGGTGCAATTATATTTATCTATGGTGAAGAACTGGAGTGACTTTGTCGACCTGAGTTCCTATTCTGGCTGTGATGACTGGCCTGCCCATAATGGAAATAACTCCAACAAGTACATCATTTTCAACTATACTGGAATGTGTCGAGTGCAGGAAATCGCAGAGCGTGTCCAGGTTTGCACTTTGCCTTTCACTTCATAAAATAACCCTTGTTGAAAGTTGTTCAGTCGTGCTGGTTATGATAATCCTTTTAGATAAATAAAGGCCCATTGTGGATTTTAGAGGCTGTCCTGATTTCGATCGCTTTGCATTTTCTAGACCTTGGGCGGAACGGGGTTGATTCTGATGACGACAGGGATGATTCCTGTGATCAGCAAGAACGAGACATTCAGCATTCCTGTCATTGCAGTCACCATCAACACTGTTGACAAGTGGAAGGTCAGTCTCTATTCTCTGGTTTTGTCATTATTCATGTGATTGCAGGATCTTTATTTTTTGCTCTATATCCAGAATCCTAGCAGCATTGTGGATAGGATAGTTTAGACCATAGAATTTAGTATCTTAAACTTGTATCTTATCAGCATGCATTTATGTCCTGTATTTCTTATAGGCCTGCCTATCTTATCTTGAGACATTATTTGGTAAGCCTCCCCGAAGCAAATGCACACATCCATTTTAATGCGCATCTCTTTAGATAGAAGTGTTGTAATGTGTGGCACTTAGAAGAGATAATTTATTTTTCTTCAAGTATTTAGGAACTCTGATTTTTGTCTCCACCAAGAGAGTTGGAAGCTAGTATAGACCTCTAGGGAAAATGTATGTTTATAAAATTTCACTTCTGGCTGGTGATGCACACACTGCTCTTGCTTCTTTATGCAGTCTAACATCCACATGCATCCAGGGATAAGTTTAAGTTGTTTAATCTATGCATGTATCCAAACGCTTGTTCTTGTGTCTCAGTTACTTTTATAGCTATAGATTTTAAGATGTAGCTTGTATCTAGTGGATTCTTTTCAAACATCTTTTGCCCAACATCATTCAGGATGCCCCAGACCCACTGGCAGTGTACCCTTATGACCCGATCATCGAGTCCTCCTTCGACTTCAGCCTCCTTCTGATCTGGATCCTGTCCGTGTCGACCATCGCCGTCGGATCGTACTGGAGCGGCCACACGCGCTACGAGCTGTCGGTCTTTGTCTATTCTGTTCGAATCTGTAAATGGCATGGCAGTGAAATGAATCCCATCCATGGAATAGGATTGAACAAAGGAAGGGGCTGCAACGGGTGGATGGCACGGGGGAGGAAGGACGGGGCGGTGGGTCGGCCCAGAAATCCCAGGACCACCACGAAGAAGTCTCCCTCAACATCTCGGTGGCTGTCATCATCCTCATCGTCATTGCCATGTGTACCATGTTACTTCTCCTCTACTTCTTTCATCATTACCTTGGTGAGTAAAATCTAGAAGATAAGTTCAATGTGTCAGGTTTCGATTGCTCAGATGCAACTGGATTATTTTCATGTCAACTTTTGGTGCATAAGCTTCTAGATTTTCTAATTTAGGTCTACTGGTAGGCAGGTACAGGTATGAGCATTGCAAATGAGAAAGGTTAGCCTGTCGATCATCCCATTGCTTAGACTTATTTATAGAATTCTTTGCAAGATCCCCTTTCAGTTATTCAAAGTCAATCCTTCTCATAAATATGGTAAATCAGGAATTAAACATGTCTGCCCAGGTGTACATTTTATAATCAGGTAGTATTTTTTGTAGCTATAATCTCTCTGAGAGACTGAAAAAAGGATGGTATATAGACATATGTACTTAAAGCATTAGTGGCTAGTTATCAGATTTGCAACCCTGTCCCTTTATCAGCATTGAACTCCTTAAATCATTAAACATTATTTTTTCCTTCATATAAAATGTGCGCACATGATTGCAGTGATGATAAAGCTGTGGTGCATTCTGTTGCAGTTTTGGTGATCACGATCTTATATTGCATCGCATCCTCAACGGCCCTCTACTCCTGTGCCAATTGCCTTCTCCAGAAGATCCCCATTGGCCGCTGCTTGTGAGATCTTCTTGAATCGGTCGTCATGCCGGTGTGTCTTGCTCCGTTTGTGACGTTTGTTCTTTGGGTAGGTGTCCATTCTCGCCCAAGTGTGGACAGTTGGAGGTGCAATGCCAGGTGAGGCAGGTCCTGCTTGCAGGTGCTTCAGTGGCTGCTGCATGCATCTGGTTCGTCTATCGCAAGGAATCCTGGGCCTGGATGCTTCAGGTCTCTATATTTCTTTGCTCTGTTCTTATATTTTAAATGTGCATATGTTTTTTTATGGACTCCAAATATGACATACCAAACTGTCCTTTTAATGGAACTCATTTATCATATAACCAAAATGGGCATAAAACTGCATCCATGGTGTTGGGTAAACTGAGGGATTTGCACATGGAGCCCTATATCACCAACAGTTAATCTAGAAAACAGATGCTCTGAAAATAAAGTACATTCTACCATAAACATGACAATTGTTTGCTTGATTCTTCAGTCTTTTGTCTTTTATGACTCGATATTGATACCAACATTTCTACATTTGTTCTTAACCTTTTCCACTCTAATTTTTTTTCATGTGTTTTCTCCAGTAGCTCGTATTTTTTACCACATAAAACAAAAAAATGAAAAAACGTAATTTTTTCAGGTGCAGCAAGGTGACCCACCTTAGTGAATGAAGAGACTTTTAATCTGGTATACTATACTGCACCAAACGAGTGCAAGAGTCAAAGTACCAATGGGCGAGTATACTCGCCCATTTGAGTGGAAAAGGTTAACTTTGAAGGCTATGATTTTGCCCTGAGTCCGATGTTTCCTTTTGTCCAGATGACATTTTAGACCTGTTCTAACGTAAGAGTCAAGTGCATTATGTCAGGTGCAGTTAGTCTGAATTGCCTGAATGATTGCAGGATGCAATGGGGATCGCATTCTGCCTGAACCTCCTTCGAGTCCTTCGTCTGAGCTCCCTGAAGACCCTGACCATTCTCCTCTGTCTCCTCTTCTTCTATGACATCTTCTTCGTCTTCATCACCCCATACTTCACCAAGGTGAGGTCCTTTCCGTGTCTCCTCGTAAGAATTAGCCTCGCGGGAGTTTGCATTCACAAGGGCCATGAAATTGTGTCCAAGCAGACGGGGCAGAGCGTGATGGAGGAAGTTGTGAAAGGGGGCAGTGGAGACAGTGGGATTGATGGAGCACAGGGAGAATACCTCCCCCTGGTCCTCAAGGTACTTGGGCCTTCATTTCTCGGTCTTGAAGAAGAAATGCACATGAGAAAAACATGGGGGAAATTCAACCTTCATCAAAAATTAGTGGTGTATTTTTTTTGGAATTAAAGAAAGAGAAATTTCAAGTGATATTATATTCATCAAGATTGCTGCATGTAATTTATGAAAAATTAACTGAAAAGAAAGGGCTTAATCCACTCTGAGTGTCAGCTTGTCAACTTTTTGACGTGGAATCTAAGTGTTCCAACTGACGACAATTATTGTATTTGGCCAATTCTCTTCTTTGTTGAGAGGAGATAGATTGATGGGAGCAGTTAAGAAACAGACCTTGTGCAAGCACACAGGGTCCTGCTATGGGAGATCTTTAGCTGCAATCAGTTGTCCTTGCTTACTAAATTATATATTAGTGGAGTCGCTCATTCCTTGTTGAATGTTTCAGTGTTGTGCCATCGAACCCTGTCCTTGAAATCCATTTAGGCCTTGAACAAATGTGTTCTATTGCATTATTTTCTGTCTTTGACATTCAGGCATCAATGGAGCTGTTTTCCTTGTGTGAAGGTTTTCTTTCAGAAATGATGAGAGTGTGTACCTTTCTGTGAACTGAACCAGATAACTTCATTTTGACTATATTTGTATGAAGAAAAATAATGGACATCAATGGTAGTTACTTTGTGATTGAATTAAATATTTGGTACTGAAGCTTTAAGCAATCCATGGCTGATCTATTTGGTTACATATTTTTTTATTTTAGTAATTTTTAAAATTTCCCACATACTAATAACACATGCCAAAGTTAGCTGCAGTTGAAAATTGCTTCTCTTGGAAAAGCTTATGCCTGTTGCAATTTTTTATCTGTTCCATTAGGAAGTAATGAATTCAAGCTCATGGAATTTTTGGTAAGACTCGACTTCATGTGATTGAATTTCAGGTACCCCGGTTTGGAGAGAACCCATTGGCACCTTGCATGCCCTCAAATGACAGTGACTACTCCATCCTGGGCTTTGGGGATGTCCTTGTCCCTGGTCTCCTGGTTGCTTTCTGCTTTGGATTTGATCTCCAGCACAAGACACCCTTCCACATCTACTATGTCACTGGGGTCATAGGTGAGGAAACTACCTTTTTTTTCCTTCCTGAAGTGGTTTTTGAAATTTCATTTCTCTCTGAAATTTCCCAACCAGAGAGAAATGAGGTCTCCCAAGAGAAACTAGTCTATCCGTGAATGGCTACCTGAATTTGGCACTACAGTGCAAAGCTTTTATTACCCAATTGCTTGTATGCTACTGCCAAAAAATTGCCAGTTTTTGAGCTCCACTATCACTAATTATTTAATATTAGCCTCTGTGACAGTGAAACCGTTTTGCTAAGAAAGAAGTATCTATGGCCTCTTTTTTTGTTGAAATCAGACTGGAATCTTACCCTCCTCAGGCCATGTGCAAGCCTTCTCCTTCCTCCCAATCCTAATGTCAACCTAAATTGTTATAATATGAGAAAGTTTGCTTCAATTCCCCCAACCCAACTCGTTCCATTCAGTGGTACAGTGACTGGCTAGGTATAAACTTTAATTCAGGTAGGATTTTCAGGACCTGGAAGATTCATGCATGGTAGTAGGAGTGCTCTGTAAGTTCCTGTGAATATTAACTGGACATGGTGACTCAAATAGTCAATTACCATTCATTGCAGTCAAACTTTCAGAATGTTATTGTGATACACTTCTCCTTATGTAACAACCATTTCTTGAGCATGAATGCAAGTCTCCAATGAGTAATACTTGCTAGAAGCTTCCTTTCTTCCATATTCCAGCTCCTCTGCCATATCTGAAGTGAAATCCAAGAAGTGGTCATGTGGGAGTCTTCTTTTTGTGATCTTCCCTAAGGCAGCAAAGTTTGAGTTCATTTCAGCTGCAGAGCACAGGTCTGGGTGATGGGTAAAGTCTTTGGAGATTGTCTTATGGAGTCAGAATGTGCTCATAGATGCTTGGAAGTCAAGGGATTTATTTCGAGAAGATGCATTGCATTCCATGACACTGCCATGACAATAAATCCTCCATATCTCCCTTATCCTCTTTAACACTTACAGTCTGGAGGATGTGTGATAGGTTACATTTATTGATTTACCAAAAATTTGTAGCTTCAGAACATGAAATTATCTAGACTTGCTCTTTATTGCAAATTAAAGTATAAGTTCTCTACTTTAATGTGTTAACCTATTTCAATATTTTTATAAAAGGACATACTATTATATCTACCATTGTCTGTTGATAGCTAGGACTGGACATACATTTACATCCATTTGATCAAAAGTGTTAATCCCAGTTTACCATGATTCTGGATGATTTTCATCCCATATGCAATAGTTATCCAATATGAGTGGATAATACAGTTCCAGTTTCGAGAAATATTTATGGAATTAAGCAGACAAACCACTTGCAAGGAATTCATGGAGACCATTCTAAACAATGCAGCCAATATGAAGAAAAGAATGTGCTGCAAAGGAAAATGCTTGGATTAAAGAGAAAGCATTTGGAAGCTTGTGTTCTGGATGGGACGTCTGTCTCAACCCTCTATGGACGAACCACATATATAATACGCAGTTTACCGAATCACCTAACCATGAAGGAGAAATGATGTGATGGTGAGAGTGGTCTCATGTTGATTGTCGTGGTCTAAAACCTTGCACAAAAAATATGTGTTAATTGATTAATTAAAAAGTTAATTACTTTATTTCCTCGATGCTACCTTTTTAGTGCTCTCTCTTGGATCGGACTTGGCAGTCTCTTTGATCTCAACGACGCCCTTTACATCTGATTGCTAATTAACAATTATCCATGAGGGAAAGACCATTGAATGGTGCCTGTGACATATCAATCGCAAGCTATTGATGAATAGATTGCGTTGGTGCCTATTTTAGCTGCGAAAGATGATAAAAGAAGTAGTAATTTTAATGTGTAGTCAGGTTGAACCGAGGGCATGATTTGGTGGTGTAATGGTAGTGCACTGGACCAGAAAAACTGGAGGCTTGGGTTCAAGTCCTGGTTGTCCTCTGCATTTTTTTCGTCCAGTCCCGGCAGCCCACCCCTCTCCCCCCCTACCATCGGTCCTCATGACATATGCCCCAAAGAAAAACTCAACTCTCGAACTTTTTCACGCAGCAATTTTGTGTTTTTCCTATATACACTGACTAACAAGCATCAGAGAAAACAGGAAGAAGGCATGTCAAGTGAGCCGCATCCTTCTATGCTTGGCCAAATGAGCGAGAAAGCCAGCCAAATTTGGGGGACGATGGAGCAGTTGGATTAATCGTGGCCAAAGGCCGCAACCCTTTCCTAACCCAACTGACCCATCACTTCCCAAAACAGGTTGACTTTCTCACTCTTTGAGAGTTCTCGATGTCTGTTGAAACGTTGTTACCACCGAAGCGGATCCTGCGGGGCGCTGGTGTGATCTAGTGTAGTGATAATATGTTAGGGGGTTTCTGATGTCATGATATGTGAAATGGTGAATGAAGGGAAAAGTTATGTTCAGCCTGTCTACAAGTGAGACCACATCTTTGGAAAATATTTTGTGTTTGTGGCACTTGAGGAGCTAGTTTTTTTTACAAGGTTTATGTGGTACCATATCATTGTTGCAAGTGTGTCTTCTTTCTCTTTCAAACTGCAGCATACGCCCTCGGACTGATTGTGACGTTCATCGGATTGCTACTGATGGCTTCGGCCCAGCCGGCTCTCCTATACCTTGTCCCCGCCAACCTCACCATGACCATCATCATTTCTCTCTGTCGCAAGGAGTTTCACCTCATGTGGAAAGGAGACCAGGATATTGTGAGTTTCTGTATTCGTCATTCCTTTTCCTTTGACTCTAGCGGAACAAGGTCTCTGAGATATTATTTAGTGCCTATATCAAGAGCCATTGTTTCCTGAAGATAATACTTGTCTTGTACTTTCTCTCTCAGATTGAACTTAGCATGAAAAGTTTTATTATCCTAGATCACAGGTTTTGTAGATGTCCTGTAGCAGTTATTGTCTTTGAGTTTGTTTATTATTGACTAAGTGGTTCCTGATGTACTTGATATTGATTTTTGCAGCTTATAGGGAAGGCTTAATGGGAAATCCTTGTTCTGCCACTTCGTGTATTTGTTTATTCCATTGGAGGCTGCATTTTTCAACTAACTGGGTGTACGCAGATGCTCTAGTTATATTTATTTCAGCCACAATGTGTGAAAAGAGAACGATTTCATCTAAAGTTTTTGACTGTAACTCAAGATATGCCCAGGAAGATTCCTTAGAGCAATGGTTTTCAAACTTTGTAAACATGTGGCCCCCAAGGAGTATTTTTGGGCTTTGCAAGTGTAAGTACTTCTTGCATGTGCCCTCTCGTGCACATGCAGAAGGAGCCACAGATTTTAAAAGCTATCTCCTGTGTATCCTGATTATCCTAACACTTTGCAGGCCCCTTCATGCCCTGCCATGACCCCCTAGGGATTCGTGAACCAACAATTTGAGAACCATTGCCTTAATGAAATCCTTGCCTTGCATCCAAAGGTACAGAATTAATGCTGAACCTGAAATCAGATAATCAAGTTTTGTTGCTTTCTCTTCCTCTCCAGAATGAGGAGGAAAGTGGAGGTGTAAAGCCAGAGGACACTTTGGAGACTCCCATCCCCTATTCCATAGCCTCTTCAGATGATTCCACTCCCCAAGAGATCAAGGACAAGGATAGCCTTCTGAAAGTGGATCACTGGTGAGTCACCGGTGATCCGATACCCTCCTCACAGTGGACCTCTGGTGATCCCAAAGACCGAGAGCGGCGGCCTCGTCGGAATGGGCCGGTAGTCTTCGTCGGTGTGTTCGCTCTCCTCAGCTAGACTACAGTGTATCTTTGCACCAGCCACATCTCTGTTGTCTGCCTGAAGATATCTTGGTCTTTCATCCTGAGAACTGATATTTCTGTTTTTTTTTGCACTTTCTATCATGATTCTGGACCTGGATTTGATTGTTTTTTGTTTCAAGAGAGCTCATCCCTTTCTGCAGTTTTTTGTTTGCAGCTCTATTAAAAAAATTGCTCTCACCGATATTTGCATTTCTGCAGCAGCTCCTGACATGTTTTTTAAATTTCGTTCTCCATGTATTCTGAGTTTAAAATAAGATAATGTTGTTCCCGTGTTTGTAATGGAGCAGATATATTATATGGAATTTCCCCTTTATTACTTGCTTAGGATAAATTTTAAAGGTTTCGGGCAGTGATGATGTGTAGAAAGCATTCAGGGAAGCTCATCAGAGACCACAGGGTTGAGCATTTTAATCTGTTCTGCTTCTCTGCATGGTGCTCTTGCTCACTACAAATATTGGCACAATCTGTTTGTGTGATGCAACTGTGCACTAAGAGTGACAAAAACAAAACACTCCTTTGGCAAAATTGTTTCGTTGGGGTATGTGAGCGCAGCATGTTTTTGCTGTTGAGTGTTTGTAGTTTCTTAAGTCCTTGTCGATTTTTTACATTGTTGGCAAGGCATATGCATTTCTTCTTCATACCACTTAAAATTTAAAAGAATTTCTTGAAATTTTTTGAATTTGTCCTGACCTAGTCAGTTGTCATTGTTATTCCTCTTTCATGTGAACACTGATCTCTGCAGTTAGTTAATGTCCATTTTGAGGGGAAAAAAGCAGCTCGCACTATACCTGTTCTGAGAAAGTTCACAAAGTCTCTTCTGCTTATTTTTCTGTGATGGCTTCACTTTTTTTCTGGGAAACTTGAGACCAATTTTTCTTTTCAAGTTCAAAGTTGAATTTCCTGCATTGTCTCCTGTATGCAATGACAAACACAAAATTTGCTTTAGAGTTGGCACAGCTGCAGAATTATTTGTGGGTGGGATTTGGTGTGTTGGTGTTTGCACTGACAGAGTGGACATTAGGAGCCCCACCCAGTGCTTTCTGTTCTTGTGATCCATCACTATTGATCCTCCATCAAAGCTATTTCTCAATAAATGTAGTTGGATAGTGTCATCGTGTCCTCTCTACTGATAGCTTTTACCCCCCTTCTCTTTGCTTTGCTTCTTTTGATGCTTTTAATTTTTTCATGTAGGGGCATGTCTTTCCATTCATTGACAGCATTAAAAGACTAAAAAATGCACGTTAAATTTATCATGATCACTCAAGAGGTTACGAGACACCTCAACTGTGTTTCGTTAATGCCATCTGTGATTGTGATATTGACTTATTTGAAGTTGCATGTTAGAAGTTTTGATACTAGAGCTCCAAACTAAAATTTCTGGCATCGAGCCTCATGTCCTTGGACATTCATCTTGCAACCGACCGTTTTTCTACTTAGGATTATGCCCTCGGCTCCAACTAGATGTCTCTGGGTGCCATTCTCACACGAGGGAATGACGTGAATTGCCCGAATGTCCACTTGCTCAAGCCTTTCTTCGATGTGAAATTTTGAAATATTTTAGGTCCAGGTGGGGAGAAGTACGGAAGGGAAGTAGCTCAGCCATGACGAAGCTCCGTGGAGCCAACGAGGTGAAACTCAGTGATTTTTTGGAATCACGATTCCTCGTTAATTCCTGCTATGCCCATTCACAAGTTGAGTTCCCGTTACTTGACTTGGTTCCATATGATCCGAAGTCTCTCGTGCCCATTCGCCGCGTAAGGATAAAAAAAAAATCCGTAGTCCCCATATTAACCTTATAATTCCAGAGACGCCTTTCAAGTACTTCATTTTTAGCCCATACCTAACCACGACCCGTGTGCCGCCATCGGTTTCAAGTCCTTCCCTCGACAGCCAGCTGAAGCCACGCATCGAAATCTGCAGCGAACGCACATCCAATCACCACTTTCCAACAGTCATCCACGCTTCATGAATTCCCTCTTCGTCGGGTAAGGAATTTTCACGTTCGTCGCCGTATCATGCTCTTCGTTTCCAGGAATCCATGCCCAGTGAGAGCAAGAGAATCCAGACCCTCAATCAAAGGATGAAAAAGACGAGAGGGAAGAACCGATTTCCCCCGAGAGATTTACAGGATTTTCACTAAAAATAAAATCAAGAAAACTTCAGTTTGTTGTACACGCTATCCGCTCCAATCCAGATTTTTCCGAATCGTTCGGCTGAACCCGTCTCGTTGGGAAGTTGGGATTCATCATTTCTAATCATTTATCAAAATGATTATAAAACCGATTGAAACTTTCTTTTCGCACCAACCAGTTGCAAGAAACAAGTTATTCATTGTGCCCCAACGAAAATCAATAATCAATAATAGCCTCCATTTTAATGGCCTTTTAATTAAGGTTTCGAATGCAAAGCGACGCACAGCGCTTTAAAATTAAGCTCGAACAGATTCGCCGTTTCCCCGATATCGATCAATTGCCCGAGACGTTAAATTGCCCATGTCGTCCAGAAACATAAGCGGATTCGAACCAATTAAAAAAAGGTCGTGAAGTGCGAACCACTCCAGATCGAGTGGAATCATTGCTCGCATTACGGCGATCCTCATTTCGGACGAGAAAATTGTCTTGAGGAACGCCTGCGAATTCGGTCCCTCATATCGTCCTCAGGATGAGGAAATGGAGAGTCGACCCCATAGATATTTTCCACGTTCTAATACTCCTTTCGGGTGGAGTGAGACAGTTTCTTTTAATAATTATTTTGGTGAATGAACTACAGGCATAAAGGAATGATGAAGCCCAATTGGCCGGACGGGCCTGATAAGCAAGTAGTGTCAAGTGTTACAATGACTGAAGAACTAGGCATTACGACGGAAATGGCGACCGGTGTTAATATTGGCACAGCATTCAGAAAGCCTTGGGGGCATATTTTTGTGAGCCGACGTTTTCAAGTATTTTTTTGTCCTAGCGAATTGAACGAATGTGCATAGATGAAACTTGGTGCAACACTACCTACTGGGATGCTTGCAGAAAACTTCAGACTTCAGAAGTAAATGCACTGGGTACACAAATTTCAAAAGGAGATGTTTTCGAATAATTTTTTGTATCAGTTAAACTGATGAACATGGAAAGCTGAAACTTTGCATGAATGCGACAACTGACACAAGGAGTTAAATAACAATGTTAAGTTTCGATACATCCCATGGGGGAATTTTTTCGAGGCTTTGAAAAAAAAAATTGTCGTGGCGAATTGGACAGAAATGGAAAGGTGAAACTTCGCAATCGTATAAGTGACATTATATTACTGAGCTGAAGGAGTATTCAGCCTTCATAGTGCATCCCCTCCGGGCATAGCGTTAGGGTGGGTCGTCTTCATCAAAAGTGTTTTTCCACCAGCGAAAAGGGCAAACATATATTATTGAAATGTTGTGGGCATGTAGCTCACCGAGGATGGATTTCGACAAGAAAAAAATGGTACGTTTCGATTAAAACGGCTCAGAGCATATATTTTGCAAAAGGCTTATTTTCACGAATTTTCTGATCCAGCAAAACAGAGGCTGCATGAAAGTTAAAAAACTTGGCAAATAAGATCCTAATGGATAGCTGCGTAAAGAAAAAATTCTACTTTTCTAATATATATAGACCATCGTAACTGACTGACGCTAACTGAAAAAGGGGAAATGTATAAGGCTGAAACCGGGCGGCATGGAGTTCCCTGAGTCTCCATTCCAGAAGGAAAAAAATTTTTCCCTAAAACCCATCAGGGGTCTATTTTTTAAGTCCCATTTTCCTGAATTTTTTTTTTGATATAACGAAACAGAAACAGAAAATGTTAACTTCTCTCAGAAGTACCTATTTAATGACCGAGTACATGAAAAATCCTACTTTTGAAATGTGTCCCCATAGCGTAGATTATGAGAGGGAAGTATTTAAAAATGTATTCCCCACCCTTACTAAAAGGAACACAAGAAAATATTTAAAATTAGGCACACATAGTCATCATAGAAGTGAAGTATTTGATAAAAATGAAGACGTTTCCCCTTTTTGAATGAGCGTTAGTCAATCACGATCGTCTATATATATTAGAAAAGTAGAATTTTTTCTTTACGTAGCTATCCATCAGGTACTTATTTGCCAAGTTTTTTAACTTTCAACCCAAAATGTCACGTATTTCAATGGGGACGGACTCTAAATACATGTTTCTCATTTCGCAACGAAATGAAAGAATTAATCACTATCCAAGGTAATGGAGCGCTGAAGGCGCGACCATAGCGAGTTTTAAATACTCATATCATGCTCGTGCTGTGCAGCTGTGGGCTGCTGAAACTGCTCTCTAAAATATGTCTTAAATTCCGGGCCCATTTCATACACAATGAGCAAAGCGTTCAGCTGACTTAGCGAAATGAATGAAGATTTGAATGAGCGTTAGTCAATCACGATCGTCTATATATATTAGAAAAGTAGAATTTTTTCTTTACGTAGCTATCCATCAGGTACTTATTTGCCAAGTTTTTTAACTTTCAACCCAAAATGTCACGTACTTCAATGGGGACGGACTTTAAATACGTGTTTCTCATTTCGCAACGAAATGAAAGAATTAATTCTCATATCATGCTCGTGCTGTGCAGCTGTGGGCTGCTGAAACTGCTCTCTAAAATATGTCTTAAATTCCGGGCCCATTTCATACACAATGAGCAAAGCGTTCAGCTGACTTAGCGAAATGAATGAAGAAAAAACGAGGAGTCGATGGTCCCGCGACTTGNCTCATATCATGCTCGTGCTGTGCAGCTGTGGGCTGCTGAAACTGCTCTCTAAAATATGTCTTAAATTCCGGGCCCATTTCATACACAATGAGCAAAGCGTTCAGCTGACTTAGCGAAATGAATGAAGAAAAAACGAGGAGTCGATGGTCCCGCGACTTGCCCCGATTCACCTTTCTCAGGCCAAACAGAAACGGTGAAACGGCCATCGGCCTAAATTTCTTAGTAATTTAAATATTGAATCTTCATTTCAATTGAGGATTTAAGTGCAGCATTTGCGAGGTAAATGAAATGATCAGGACGAAAGGAAGAAGACCATGCAGAGTTTATGCTAGATGATAATGCCGAGTTCAATGGATTCTTCCTCGTCCGATCTGACTAACACCATGGCGAACAGTTTGGCGTCATTCAATATCAGAAGCTAATTAAGAATCATTTCACAAAGTGGGGGAAATTCACCGTAGTGCAAAGGAAAACGGCACAGAGTGCTTTGAAGAGACAGAGAGACGAAAGGGAAGGAATTCGTTGGCCAACGGACTCGTAATCGCAAGGGGGAAGGTGGGAAGGACGCTGGAAGTAGGGGAGATGGATATCTGCATGGGAAGGGGGAGTGCCAAGGTCGACCACTGCAACGAAGGGGGAAAGGGAGGGTATAAAAGCTGAGACTCGTAATCGCAAGGGGGAAGGTGGGAAGGACGCTGGAAGTAGGGGAGATGGATATCTGCATGGGAAGGGGGAGTGCCAAGGTCGACCACTGCAACGAAGGGGGAAAGGGAGGGTATAAAAGCTGCACCCAGCGAAAATCATGAGTAGTCCCGATGTGGTCTCATTCATCACTAGTGGCTGGTGACTCGATCGCGACCGAAGGTGAGTCTTGTTCATTGTCTTAACATGATGCCTATTTCATTGTAAATGTTCAGAGAATGTTTTGGGTTTGAGGGATTGTGCCGAATTTCCGACGTTTATAATTACACAGGGTAGTTAAATGTTCCCAGGAAGAAGGGAGGTGACGCGAACCATTTTCTTGGAGGATCTCTAGTGCCCCCAATGGAAGCGCCATCTCTGGAGGCGATGACGAACTGAGGACCCTGTCGCCGGCTGCATCTCCCGGAGGAATCGGGAACCTACCACATGTGCCGTTAACATCATCCTAGTGGAGAGGGAACTCCTCCTCTCATAGTGACGCCATGGATGGAGATCGGAGCATGTTGGTTTCAACCTTTCGTCCAGCATGCAATTTCAACATCCAACAGCTGTACACCACGAGTATGATATTATTAGGAATATTTAAATGACAAATCCCGTTCAAAAGAAATCTTCTAATGTAATTTTATAAAGGCAAGGACTCCGTGTTCAACTTTTCCATCCATGCAGTCCTTTCACCCTAACTCAGGATCTGTCTTACCCATTTCCTCCCCAGTCCTTACCCATGTTATACCATGGAGTCATCTCTCACAGGAGTCTCGCAGGAGTGTCTTGAATCTCCCCATATGTTTCGCCGAGCCTCCTCGTAGCAGTCAATAACTTTTCCGCTCCCGCCGCAACTTCTTCCTTCTTAAGGACATCAAACGTTTCGAGAATGTCGTTTTTCGTGTCGAGGCGACGGTCGCCATCCATGAATTATTAGAAAGATTTCTTGCGAAGAATCAAGTTGAACGCTGAACTCAGAAGTTCGGTCTTTTTTGACGCAGTTGTAGAAACGTGAACATTTCCACAAGGAACGCGCAGAGTGTAATAGCAACCAGAAATACAATTTTGACTCCTACCACAAATTGATATTCAGGAAACTCGAAAGGGTGACCACTTCATGTCGATGGTTAAGGAGAGGAAACCTCGTCTGTTTTGCCTTTTAATGCTCTAGGCGAGGAATATTTAGAGCGAAGGAAGTTGAGGTTGAAAACGAGTCCTACAATGGCTGAAGTTTAAAAGCCGTTTGGGGAAGACCGTAACGTCTTTGAAGTCGTATTTATTTCATTACTTCGAGGTACCAGAAGTTCCTTGGGATCCAGGCGCTGAGATTCGAAACGAAAGGAATTCGGCTCCCTTAGACTCCACTCTCTCTTCCCCACACTCCATTGAATGAATGTATTTCTTAGTTTTGAATACGGACAGCGAGGCTAATACTTGCGAAAAGGCTCGAAAAGGCCCACAAGGTCCACGAGATGTCCTCAACCACTCCTGGCGTCCTTGCTCCGTACGTCGCNTTCACGGGACTCCATGATTATATCTGGAAGTTGGGGATGACAAATAAGGGACTGTCGAAGTTTATTGATTGCTAGAATGAGGCAAGGCGAGACATTTGGGGACATACAAAACTTTCTTGTGAGAGATGATTCCTTGGGTAAGGGGAGGGCACTTTTGTGGCTTTTGAGAAATGCGAGAACCCAATACTTCCATCTAGTGGCCTAGAGGAGAACTTCAAACGGAACCCTATAGGCCTATAGGGTTCCGTATAGGCACTATAGGGAACCTTATAGGTCCTATAGAGAATCCTATAGGTCCTATGGGGAACCCTATTGGTTCTATACGGCACTCTATAGGTCCCAAACTGAACTCTATGGGGCATATAGGAACCTATAGGATTCCTTTAGGTTCCTATAGGATTCTTATAGGATTCCTATATATTCCTAAATGAATATATTGGAATCCTATAAGACAGTTTCGTAAGGGGGCTGTTCCCTCAGTCCTTCAACTTGTCAAATCAGGGGCGCTGCGAAGAGTTTCCTTGCCTTCATTTTCGTAGTTTTTTTCACTCGATTCCGACAGGTTTTCGTCCGATACAAAAAAAAAATCCGAGAAAGAAAATGACATTCGTGAACATCTAATTTCTTTTAAGAGAGTCGCTGAAGCGAAGAAGGACCATATTCGCCCCCTAATGAACAGTATGCATAGCTCGTATCTCCTATGTCGTAGGGTTTTGTGCAATTCAGAGGGAAATCCAATCTTCCTAGAGAGACAAAATTTCGTTAAATCCGCGGGTTTAGTGATATCCAGGTTTCCCGCTGATACTCGTTCCCTTCCATTCCTTTTCGCTCTCCTCCAATTGGATTGATATGCTGAGAACGGGACTTTCCCCTCATAGGTAATCTCAGCTGAAAAACCACGTGGGTTCCCACATGCCCCGGGGTCCCAACTATCCCAGGTAAATATTCCAGGATATCCTGGCATCCAAGATTCTGAAGCACCCGTAACACGGAATATAACAGATTCGGATAAAGAGGCTCAATACTTATTTTATTCATGCAGAAGATGGACAAGGGGGGGAGTTTCGGTAATGATCGGCTCTCTTTCGTCCACCCTATCCCGAAGAAAAGAATGAGACGACGAGAGACCTTTAATAAGTATTAGGGAAGAAAGGGAGAAAAGAATTGCAGAGGCACGTTTCATCCTTGAAGGTAGACATTTAGGTCCCGACATCGTCAGAATCGTGTCCTTCATGTTTTATTCTATCTCAACCCCGCCTGATCCAGATCTTCATTAAGCTATGTAGAATTGAATTCAGGCCGGGGAAGTCCCTCACGAGGATATGAAGAGATTATCTAAATAGCCCCGGTTTCCTCTTGGGACACAGAACAACATTTGCGAAGGTTATCATATCCCACCAGAGACATCTAGTGTCAGTCGAGTAAGGTTTTGAGATGAATTGGAATTCCCATCTTGCTCCATTTTTCTCTTGCTTTTAAAGTAGTTTAACATTTCACAGCATATTTTCAACGTTTAACTATGATTCAATTCAACTTTGTGGCGACATTGTTACGTTGACAAGGCAACCTTTCCTCGTTGTTGACACAGCGTTGCTGTGACGAATGGGATTTGTGCTCCAATTTCCACCTCAGCTTTAGAAATTAGAAGCTTTAATGAGGAAATCCGGAGGGGGGGGGGGGGAAGATCCGTATGAGCCAAGTCCATAGATTCTGCAACTATCCGTCCGATGGGCATTTGTCTTTTCTGAATTATGAGACCCCAATTTTCCAGCTTCCAAGGGGTTAATTCCTTGAGAAATACGACATCAAACGGGACACAGAAGGAAAAAAATATTGATTTTACGCTAGGTGACATCGAATTCATTCCACTCCAAGACTTTATTCGGAAGTCAGTGTTGAAATATTGTTTCGAAGGTGTTTAAGAGCGAATGGGATTATTGAGCAGACAGATACGACTGGGATGTGGGAGAGCCCGACAAGAATATTGGATGATACCATATCTCACTCGCTTGAAAATTGCCCTCCCAACGGCTTGCCCTGCCAAAGGGCAATTCTCACTTTGCCCGTGTTTAAGGAGATTGTCGCGCCTGCTTCTGTCTGCCATTAACTGAGAAAGAGTTGAGGAGTTGACGACGACTGCTCAGCATCCAAGGAACAGAGAATTAATACGTATCCCCGGAACCTGCTGGCGAGGAGTGGGAGGTAAGAAGGCGGCAAGGCGTTCTTGAAGAACTCCCGCTTGAACAGGTGATGTTCTTCTGAGGATCTTCATGCGATGTCTCCACCCAGGGAAACACGTGGATTGTGCGAGAGGTGTTACCTTCAATAGGAGAATTTCGCTCAGTGGGGTAGTAGTAACAGGTGGTACTGTTATGGGGATCCTCCTCAGGCACTGGTTGGCTCCATTTCTCCAGTTGCAGGTCTTCATTGGATCATAGCGCGGGAATGGTGAGGGTCTAAGTCGACTGCATTCTCGTAGGATGCCTAGTCCGTGGTGCATATTCCATGCATAACGAAGATGAATGTCTTCGTTAGCAAAGATCAGCAGAGGTGAGTGCAGCAAGCAGCGGAGCCTGGAGAGTACGTCGTGGGAAAAGTTGACCGTGGGAAACTACCAAAGTCAGGTTGTAAATGTCTGGCAGATTCGAGTGGTCCATCGTCGAGTTCCGTCCTCCTCTCCGAGTCCATGAGACAATTTTTCCATCTACCTGTATTTTCACTCCCATTTCTTTCCTAGCAAAACCAGACTGCGTGTGACTACGCGATCGCGCGATTGCGACGTACGGAGCAAGGACGCCAGGAGTGGTTGAGGACATCTCGTGGACCTTGTGGGCCTTTTCGAGCCTTTTCGCAAGTATTAGCCTCGCTGTCCGTATTCAAAACTAAGAAATACATTCATTCAATGGAGTGTGGGGAAGAGAGAGTGGAGTCTAAGGGAGCCGAATTCCTTTCGTTTCGAATCTCAGCGCCTGGATCCCAAGGAACTTCTGGTACCTCGAAGTAATGAAATAAATACGACTTCAAAGACGTTACGGTCTTCCCCAAACGGCTTTTAAACTTCAGCCATTGTAGGACTCGTTTTCAACCTCAACTTCCTTCGCTCTAAATTTTCCTCGCCTAGAGCATTAAAAGGCAAAACAGACGAGGTTTCCTCTCCTTAACCATCGACATCAAGTGGTCACCCTTTCGAGTTTCCTGAATATCAATTTGTAGTAGGAGTCAAAATTGTATTTCTGGTTACTATTACACTCCGCGCGTTCCTTGTGGAAATGTTCACGTTTCTACAACTGCGTCAAAAAAGACCGAACTTCTGAGTTCAGCGTTCAACTTGATTCTTCGCAAGAAATCTATCTAATATTTCATGGATGGCGACCGTCGCCTCGACACGAAAAACGACATTCTCGAAACGTTTGAAGTCCTTAAGAAGGAAGAAGTTGCGGCGGGAGCGGAAAAGTTATTGACTGCTACGATGAGGCTCGGCGAAACTTATGGGGAGATTCAAGACACTCCTGCGAGACTCCTGTGAGAGATGACTCCATGGACAGAGGGCATGGGGAATCTGATTTGGCCTGAGAAAGCTAAGTTGGGGCATGTTATAGGACGATCGTTTCCTCGTGTTTTTTTTTCGTTCCTTTCCCTAAGTCATCGAAACACTTTGCTCACCGGGTATGACATGGGTAAGGACTGGGTAGGAAATGGGTAAGACAGATCTTGAGTTAGGGTGAAAGGACTGCATGGATGGAAAAGTTGAACACGGAGTCCTTGCCTTTATAAAAATACATTAGAAGATTTCTTTTGAACAGGATTTGTCATTTAAACATTCGTACTAATATCATACTCGTGGTGTACAGCTGTTGGATGTTGAAATTGCATGCTGGACGAAAGGTTCAAACCAACATGCTCCGATCTCCATCCATGGCGTCACTATGAGAGGAGGAGTTCCCTCTCCACTCCGATGATGTTAACGGCACATGAGGTAGGATCCCGATTACTCCGGGAGATGCCGCCGTCGACAGGGTCCTCAGTTCGTTATCGCCTCCAGAGATGGCGCTTCCATTGGGGGCACTAGAGATCCTCCAAGAAAATGGTTATCGTCACCTCCCTTCTTCCTGGGAACATTTAACTACCCTGTGTAATTATAAACGTCGGAAATTCGGCACAATACCCTCAAACCCAAAACATTCTCTCAACATTTACAATGAAATAGGCATCATGTTAAGACAATGAACAAGACTCACCTTCGGTCGCGATCGAGTCACCAGCCACTAGTGATGAATGAGACCACATCGGGACTACTCATGATTTTCGCTGGGTACAGCTTTTATACCCTCCCTTTCCCCCTTCGTTGCAGTGGTCGACCTTGGCACTCCCCCTTCCCATGCAGATATCCATCTCCCCTACTTCCAGCGTCCTTCCCACCTTCCCCCTTGCGATTACGAGTCCGTTGGCCAACGAATTCCTTCCCTTTCGTCTCTCTGTCTCTTCAAAGCACTCTGTGCCGTTTTCCTTTGCACAACGGTGAATTTCCCCCACTTTGTGAAATGATTCTTAATTAGCTTCTGATATTGAATGACGCCAAACTGTTCGCCATGGTGTTAGTCAGATCGGACGAGGAAGAATCCATTGAACTCGGCATTATCATCTAGCATAAACTCTGCATGGTCTTCTTCCTTTCGTCCTGATCATTTCATTTACCTCGCAAATGCTGCACTTAAATCCTCAATTGAAATGAAGATTCAATATTTAAATTACTAAGAAATTTAGGCCGATGGNGTCTATATATATTAGAAAAGTAGAATTTTTTCTTTACGCAGCTATCCATTAGGATCCATTATTTGCCAAGTTTTTTTTAACTTTCATGCAGCCTCTGTTTTGCTGGATCAGAAAATTCGTGAAAATAAGCCTTTTGCAAAATATATGCTCTGAGCCGTTTTAATCGAAACGTACCATTTTTTTCTTGTCGAAATCCATCCTCGGTGAGCTACATGCCCACAACATTTCAATAATATATGTTTGCCCTTTTCGCTGGTGGAAAAACACTTTTGATGAAGACGACCCACCCTAACGCTATGCCCGGAGGGGATGCACTATGAAGGCTGAATACTCCTTCAGCTCAGTAATATAATGTCACTTATACGATTGCGAAGTTTCACCTTTCCACATTTCTGTCCAATTCGCCACGACAATTTTTTTTTTTCAAAGCCTCGAAAAAATTCCCCCATGGGATGTATCGAAACTTAACATTGTTATTTAACTCCTTGTGTCAGTTGTCGCATTCATGCAAAGTTTCAGCTTTCCATGTTCATCAGTTTAACTGATACAAAAAATTATTCGAAAACATCTCCTTTTGAAATTTGTGTACCCAGTGCATTTACTTCTGAAGTCTGAAGTTTTCTGCAAGCATCCCAGTAGGTAGTGTTGCACCAAGTTTCATCTATGCACATTCGTTCAATACGCTAGGACAAAAAAATACTTGAAAACGTCGGCTCACAAAAATATGCCCCCAAGGCTTTCTGAATGCTGTGCCAATATTAACAACGGTCGCCATTTCCGTCGTAATGCCTGGGTTTCGAAACCCAAAATATCCTCCCCGAATCCTATAGGTCAAGAGACCTATAAGACCCTATAGGGATCCTATACGTTTTTCGTGTTTTAAAAACCTTTAGGAAAGTCTATAGGTTTCCTATAAGAAATAACATGACAAAAAACATAGAAAATGTCATATAGGTTTCCTATAAGACATTTCCGTGTGGGAATAAGTTAGATGCGCCATGCCATCTGAAAAATGAAAGGCATTTCTATCAACTGTTTTAAAGAACGAGATTTCAAGGGATGACCGCTGCGTTTTACATTAAGAATCTCCAACCCGGCAAGACAGGGTTGGAGACTATTAATCTACTTTCATTTTACGATTTGCCCTTGGCAATGTTAATCAGTTTCATTCTCGGCGTCTTTTCTCAACCCTTTCCCGAAGGAAGAGAGGAAAGCTTAAAACGCCTACAAAAATAGTGGCAGAATGAAATTCATCTAGGAATGACCTCGGGAGTTTTGCATGAGTCGTCGTTTTGACAGGAGGAAATTTTTCCAGGAGGAAATCTCTGTCGATCATTTATTGCCCCTGTCTCGATTTCGCTCCCATGAAAAACATAATCGACTAAATTATTTGAATGCCGATTGAAACTTTCCATACGGAGGCGATGACAAGCGACCTCTGTGGTGCGCCCATTTTCAGTCTTTTCAAAGTGAAAGTTTGCCCACGGTGTCCGCCGACCAGGTCGCGACATCTATTGATAACTGAATGAAGCTTTTCGATGGAAGAAATTGTGGTCGCTTGACACTTCCTGCTGGACATTCCTGCGTTTTCTAATTCGAGATAGACAAAATGTAAATGGTCGGATATCTGGCAATTCCAAGTACTTGGATCATCTGTACCTTTTTGACACTCTCCACTTCTTCAAGCTAACGCAACTGCTTCAACATATTTTCCGTTTTCGGTTTGGTATGTCTTCTTGGTACATTTTTGGTTCCTTTTTGGTATGCATGGGAAATTGAAAGAGAACCATCGAGAAAGTTCAACGGATTGGGGTTTTGGTTTTTTAACACCATTGCCAACCTGTTCGTCTTCTGGAAAACATGGGTCTCGTGGACCTGTGCATCGTCAGTGGACAATTTTTATTTCCCGTAGCTTGATGGGATTGAAATTCATTCACTCGCAGCGAATCTTTTATTTATTTGGAATGTGAGGGGAGAAGGAACTCACAGAGAGCATTATCAAAAGAATCGAGAAAGTCGAGGGATAAGTATCCAGCGATGAAACGACAGACATTCGGATGGAAGAGAATGAAAATGAGTTTGACACGCTATGTCAGTGACTAATGAGGAGCCTTTTGATCCGTCCTGTTTTCTTACTCGACTGACACTAGATGTCCCTAGTGATAAATGTTTCTATTCGTAAATGCTGATCTGCGTGTGAAGAAGGGAAACGAGGAGAATTAGATTATGTCTTTTCCTTTTCTCTTGAGAACATGTCCCCTGCATTCAAATTGAAGTAGTTTGATAGGATCGCGATCTGGTTGGGTTGAGATAGGAGAAAAAATGATGGAATTAAGTCTGACGGTGTCAGGACCTAAAAGTTTACCTTCGAGAGTAATTCAGCCATCTTTTTACACATGATGAGGCCCTTCCGGCCAGCTGGATCCGCAAACGCCTTATTATCTTCGCAGCATCTGTCCTTAACCCTTCTGATAAGATGTATATATAATATCGACTTAAATAAAATCGCACATTACTGACTCACGTAGTAAAGCGGATAGGACCCTATAGATTTCATTCTTCTTCGGCTCAGGTGGACTTAAACACTAAGCGCCGCAAAATACTGATACTAACCTAAATAAATTCAGGTTGCTTTCTCAATAAGGCCGCATAGTTCCTAACTCTTTAATTAAACCCTAAATATAAAAAAACCTCAAGGGAGAGATCCTGGGGGAAAAGCAGCTCTCTCTCGGGTTGACTTCTCCCCCATAGCCATGAGTCATCTTCTCAGGGCTAAGTCATTCGCTTTATGAGGG
>CAJPEV010002558.1:0-34704 GCA_905338385.1 Darwinula stevensoni
AAGAGTTGCTCGTTCGATCGGAACCATGGCTGCCAGCTAATGGCAGAAGCCGCCTTATATACCCCGAGGGCAGAAGCTTCGAGAACATTCCAGCATATACAAATGCAAAGCCCTGTCCATCATTCCTTTGAAAATTTTTACAAATAGTTTTAGAAGGTGTTGCAAGACTTTCTTTCCAACCCAATATATATTGAGGAAATCGTTCCCGACATATCAATGAAGCTCTTCAAATTTTCTGATATTTTTCGGTACTTTTTGTGCAAGTATTAATGGGTGTGCGTGCGTGTGGGCTTAAGCATGAGTAAACTACGATAAGTAATTTGAATTGCAATTTCTTTCATTCCAGTTTGTCCTGAATTTGTCTGAAAAGCGAAGTGATCAAGCAAGACGCGTCTTTTCGTGCCAGGTGCATTTGGCTTTGGTCGGTTTCTCTTCAGGTCCCTCGCCAATCGTGTGTTCCAATCGACTTCAGGAGAGAACAAAAGATGAATGCCGATCTTCGGAATGGGATTCAAAGAGGTAAATCTTTTCAAATTTCATGTGTTTCGGGATGAGGGCTATAGGAATACATATTATGATTCTTAACTAATAAATTGCAAAAATATTCGAATGTAGACGAAAAAAATTACTTTCTTGAAACGATTAATTCTGCTGGCGTTGAACAGCTTCACTGCCTCGTTGCCGCAGCTGCATTAGTTAATGCGCCGACTTTAAGCCTCTGGAGAGTGTTAATCATTCATTCATTTAGAAAAGGTTTTACGTTTGCGCTAGGAAGGTCATCGACATAATTTAGGTCAGAGGAATGGGCGTGATCCCTTAATCACATACGAAGTAATCAAGTGATCCTAAAACAATGAGTTTTCCCATAGGGAAATGTTTCTTAATGGCATGAAGTAGTTGATTGAGTGTGGGCTTTTTCTTTTCCATATGAAAAACGAAAATGATGTGTCTGGTAAGAAGCAAAATTATATTAAGCATGTGGCTATTCCTTCCACTCAGACCAAAGAGCATATCTTCACTGGTTACATTCAGTTGTTGTTCATTCTTGAATAAGAAAATCTTTAAGGGCAATCCAAATTTCGTTAGACATCGGACAATCAAAGATCATGTGAGTCAGAGTATGTTTGTCTTCACAGAAAGAACGTAGCATATCGAAATGGGAAAGCTTTGAACGTTATTAAAATGTGGACTCCATTAAAAAGTTTCCTTGAGAGGCAAGAATGGGTATCCCGTGAGTTTTCCCCGGCAATGCGAACTTCCGCATTCTGTGCCATTTGAGATCTATCATCACTCTATTCCCATTTTCCCCAACAATAGCTGTTTAAATGGATATGCGTTCATTTTCACGTGGCTCTTATGTGTGGACGGCATGGTTCAAGTTTGTGGACACCAGTTTTTGTTAATAATTATGAACGTGCGGAGGCGAAATAGAAAAAAAAATAGCATGATATCTGTAAAGCAGATTTATTCGTCCTTAATGATGTCCTGTTAAGAAATGTCATTGGGAAAATTAAGAAATTAAGATATGCTAGGTTTAAAACTAAGCGAACATGTCAAAGTTCACTCATGCTAATGGGTATGCATTTGCAGAATATGGTGCATTTGAGGAAATACATTTTCAGCGTGAATTTGGTAAAATAGCAAAAACGCAAAAGAAACATGTTTCATTATGTGTCTAAAAAGATTAGTCATTATGCACCACCTGATGAAATTTGTCTAGACGAATGTACTGGTACGAGTTTTATGGTAGGCTTACTGTTAATTTTAGTCTCCACTGTAGCGAAATTATTTAAAATTAAATAATGAAGTTGCCAAAAATAGAGAATTGTCTAATATATGAGATCCTAAAACTCTTTTCCAGGCCGTTTCATTAATGTATAACTAGTCCACAACCAGTTAACCAAAAAATTTACATCGATTTCCCCTTCCCTTGGAATGACCTTCCATAATTCATTATTTTTTTTAGTATGGAGCAAGTTTGATCAGCTTTCCTTCGTCAAAACACTGGATGATGGGCACTTCATAATATGAATAATTTGGCAGGCCTTTACATTCACCTGCCAACGACGGGTAACAATGTATTTTCCTACAACTTTACTCTCCAGTTAGTCTCCTTTACTCTCCACAATTCTTACAACTTGACGATGGCTCTGAATCACTCAAATATGTATATGTATCAGTTGATTTATTCAATTTTACTAATACATTGGTTTGGTATGGCCAACAATTACTTAAGGCTCACTTCCTTAGATATGTTGTACGTGTGAGTGTGTACATGATAATGAAACATGAAAGATTAGCATTTGATCACACTAACTCTTAATAGCGCCTGTGGAGAGGCAGCATGGTTCCAGCGGATCAGACGTCGTTTGCTTTCGTCGATATCCTCGCATCTTAAGCGCTTGGCTTCGGAAAATTGAGTGCTTTAATAGCGTTTGGAAGGGGATGACGTTGTAGGGGTCAGTGAAAATCTGGAAGGCATAAGTAGCGTTTGATCCCCCAATAACAATCACAGTATATGTTTCGGGCAGGCTGTACGTATAATGTAGTATGGAAACCATTTTTTAACATCATTCCTCTTCTTTCAACCCCGTCCACCTTTTTCTCTTGGGTGGCGTATTCCGCGGACTGTCCTCAAGTCAGGCGTAATCCTACCCTGTACCTTTTTTTGTTCGAAAGGATTTTAACCCTCGACTTACAGGGTCAAATACACGTAGGCCAATAACAGTCGAAATTGGGGCTTCTGAGGCATGCGTGGACTAATCAAAAATTTCCAGTACTTTCTTGTTAAAAAAATAAACCGCTTTTGGTAGGGGGGCTAGGACTAGTGTGAGTGGGAGTGAGGGGGGTAACCGCACGCATGCTGAAACCTCCTTTGCGCTAGGAGTAACCATTCGCGAATCACGAGTGTTGAAATCCGGTCGTCTCTGTGCTCTTCGTCGAATTTTCGATCGTGCATCATGATCATGATGCATTATGAGTTTGACCCACACGGCCAGACAGCTGGCCAGGCTTACTGCAAATATGTTTTGACCCGTCTGCGAGAAAAAATTAGGAGAAAACAGCCCCAAATTTTCCAAAATGAAGCCTGGTTTTTGCTTTACGACAATGCTCCATCCAACACTGCTCTCACAATTCGAGAGTTTTTGGCTAAAAAAAAATTCCGGTGTTTTTCCATTTTCGTAGTTTCATGTATGTATCTTATTGGCAACAGTTACATGAATCGTCTAAGTTGGGAAACAAGGGAGAGGCACTCACGGAATTTATTTTGTAGTAATTTCAAACATTAGGAAATTCACATTTAGCTTCTCATATTCATATTGATAAGTTTTACAATGCTAACATATTTTCTTCTTACTAAATTCACGAGGGCTTAAAATCTGTGAGCAAATTTCGGAATTCTTTTGCATATTCGAAACTTTACAACATGTTTTTTAAAAAGGGCAAAATTAAAAAAAAATGCATTTCATCAATATGATTTTGAATTATCTCAGCTTCAATTGGAGTGCAATTAGTACCAAAGAAAGATCAAAGGTCGCTCTTCTTATGGAGGGTGACTTCGGGGGTCAAACATCTCTGTAACTGCTCAATATGGTGATATTTTCCTTAACTCTTCGATGACGCCTTGCAAGATTTAAAAAAAAAGGAAATCGGAGTCTGAAACGCCAAAAATAAGGAAATTTTCATATAGTCGGCAGAAATGCATGAGTTTGAAAATAAAGTTAGCCCATTACAAATTATTATGCGAATTCGTATCCTTTTCAAACAGAAGCCAATATCACTCCATTCTGACGCCTGAATCTTCGGAAATTTACGTGCATGCATTGATCAGTGATCCCGATTAAATTACCGTGTTGGAATATCCATAAGCATGCCAATATTCATGTTGTTTTGCTTAATGAAAGCATCTAATATATATAGACGATCGTGACTGACTGCCTGACTGACTGACACTAATTCTAACCATGTTCTAGACATGATGAGAGGCTGAAACTTGGTACACACATTGCTGTTAGATTGCTGACTCCAGAAAAATTCCAACTTTGGGGGTAAGTGCCCTGGGGCTCATTCCAGGGGGTCTCATTTGCAAGGCTAGGTCTAACCCTCAGACGGACGCTTAGGCCTAAGCCATTCTCAGGCTCACCTTGCCTTCAACAAAAGGGAAGGAACGTGAGTAGCTGATGGGTTGTCGATTCCAGAGAAAGTCTAACTTCGAATGCCCAACTTTGGGGGTCCATGCCCTGGGGGACTGAGTTCGCAGGCCTAGGCNAAAAGAATAAATGAATTAATCACTATCCAAGGTAATAGAGCGCCGAAGGCGCGACCATAGCGAGTTTGTTTGCACGAAGGGCAAACAAACTCGCTAGTATAATATAGTATATAGCTATATAATAGCTAGTATATAATAGAAACAACGATCTTTCTGTCAAATCTGAGATATGCCCCGACCTGGTTATTTGACCGGGATTTCTATCGCTGTAACTTTAGCCATATCTCTCAATTTGGAATTTGGAGTGTTCAAAAGTAAAAAAATGGAAAGTAACAACATAAGTAATACATCAGTAATACAGTAATACACAAGTAATATATAGAACAGCTCAAAGAGAGGTATCATTTGACACTAGTTCAAAGTTTGGATCTCATTTGAAACAGGAAGTACAGACCGCCAAAGTTGTAGAAAATAGGAAATAGTGGACATTTCAAATTAAATTTAAAGTTATTTGAAACAAAGGAAGTTGAAATTTGGTTTTTAACATCAGCATTGCTTTGGTCTGCAACGCTCCAAAGGCTCCAACGCAATGGTACGCAAGATAACGACTTTTACTCGACGCGCTTTAAAGAGTTATAAACGTTACAACCTTTAACACATTAAGTTAAACATGACGTGTACCATCTTTTGCAAAAATCATTACGCTAAGTACATTGTCTCGGCTTCAAGTAAAGCTCAAAAACGTTTTTCTACGACCAAGGACTAGGATAGCGCTTCATATGTCACTTTTCCATCTCGGGTGCAAAGTTAGAGGCCGCACATCTCGAAAACCGTTTGAGCCAGGGAGCAAACATTTCGATATTTACAAAAAAAAAAGTCTCGGATGCCATCATGCGCACGTTTTTTTCAAGCAAATCAGAGATCGTAACAAACCACTTGAGTTGAAATGTCTCAGGATCGAAAGAAGAAAAATTAGGCGGGATAATTCTGATGCGTACATTCATGTCGTTTCATGGGATTTCTCAGTAATTATCATGAAAAATTTTCCGAGTGCTCCTATTTTATTCATCTATTTTTGAGAAAGGTTTTGTTAACTTACTGAATAGCTTCGAGGGAAATTATTAGAAATAATGCATTTTGACAAGTGAAATAGTCCCCAGAGAGGTTCTGGAAGTATGGATATGCGGAAGGGGTGTACGCACTTTAAACTCACAGATTTATATATGCATTCCAGAAAAAGAAGCGAAGATCGAATCTGTATCCGGCGAGAACACTTTTAGAGGAGGAACAGAAGGGACGAAGACCACGTTGAAAGAGGAACTGTGGTCGGCTGTCATTCACTTCTGGGAATCTACAACAATTCCCGGTCTTACTCATGCTCGCGATAGGAATCGCTACAGCTCTTGGGTGAGTCACTTGCTGGTGACGTGACGTCCAAAGTTTGTCATGGAGTGGTTCATGAAAAAATCGTTCCAGTTTTGGATCATACTTTTCCTGACTGGGATCTGCGCGATGTCCGCGAGCGTGTATTATGCGGTGACGGAGTATTCCGCCCACCCCGTCACCACCTTGGTATCCCTGAGAGAAGCACGAACAGCGAAATTCCCAGCCGTCTCCGTGTGCAACACGAACCCCGTGAAATGCGGGAAGCTGATGCTGTTCCGGGACGTCCTCGAGACCCTTTGGAGCAGCAGCGGATGCGAGGTGAGGATCCCCGTTGCCCCCATCAAGTGGATGGGTCGTCCGGACTTCAACTACAGGAAATTCGAAGCCGCCGTCATCAGGTATCACGACGAACATGCATTTGCTACTTGAGCGAAGCCGCGGATTCATCGGACGGACTGCGTAAAAGTTGTTATTCCTACGGTGGTATCAGGTACCTGCGAGAGACAACGGATGACCTAGATAAAATTATATTAGCCGTAGCAGACAAGAAGGTGGAAGCATTCAAAGGATCTCCATTGCTCAATAACACGTACAAACAACCGGTCCTACTGATGGCAGCGATGAATGCACTGATTTCCGCCAGTCCGAAAGACTTCAAATTGAGAAGAGGGAATGTTCTTTTCCCTTTACTCATTGCTCATCTTTATCCTTCGGACCTGAAAGCCAACTTTTCCTGGGCAACGGCTTCACCTTCGGGTAAGAAACTCGACAGCACTATGAACTTAGCTGCTTTCTGTCCATGACGTTGCACGTGGAACGAATAAGGCTTAAGAGAGGGCGTCCGTAGTGGGGCTTCTGTAGTCAGCATGGGTTAAGGCTTAGGGGCTTACCTCGCCTGTGGAAGGGGTCGGTCACTGAAGTGAGTAATCCAACAGAGAACCGGGAGTTCTCCAATGCACTAATGGCGAGAACGCAGGCCCCAGGAAAGATTTGCGAAACTCAAGTCCAACATTAACTACTCCAATGGCATGAAATGTCAGAATTCAAATTTGGGGTTGCAAAAAAAGGAACAAACTTCGAACATGATGAATACGGTCACTGGAACGATCCTTGACAAATCTATTGAAAAACATGGATGTTACATACAGGGTGGCTCGAAAAAACCAAGCTATTTACTTCAACATGCTGCAAATCAGGCTGCGATGCCTTGATTTGAGTAATATTTTAGGCAAACATGAAACAACTCTTTTCCTGCAGGTATAAAATAATATGTTATGCCATCGCGAGTTCTTTTCTTCATCAGGATGAAAATGGTCGTCTCCATCCAGAAAGTTGCAGCAACGGTCCCCAGCTACCGTTCGAGTTAGAGCAGCGACAGTTGTTAATAAGAGCTTATTTCATTGAATATTTTCTGTATCGATGTTTGAAGATTTTTTTTTCTTTCTCTTCCCACTTTTTTTCTTACTAAAACAATGCAATGCCTGGCTACTCGCATGAAGACCTGGTGGTGATAAAGACCTTGCTGACAAATGAATGAATTTTCTAGGGGAAACCAAAAAAAATTCCTAACTTCCACGTACACTTCACGAAATTCTGCTTCAAATTACCTTCCCACTGCTGATGCCATGAATTTATAGATCTATGATCTATTATAGATCCATTTAAAGCGGGAATAGAAAATGCATTATACCAAGAGCCTTCCCGTACAAAACGTCCACCTTCCATGAGGATTTGGAACCAGGTGGATGTCTCCACTTTCCACTTTTAGGTGCGATGTCCACCAATTTGAGAATCCCACTGGAGGAAAATCCACCTGGCTTAAAATATTGATAAATGGACGTGAATGGTTATGTGGATTTTCACCGGCTGTAACGTCCACCTGGTTGGAAATCCATCCTCTGTCCACCTGGTTTTTCAGCCAGGTGGATGCAATGGACGGTAAAAATGGTGTTCATGAAACTCATAAATAATACTGGTAATCGTCCATCGTTCATCATTCAATATTCAATAGCCATTCATTTACACATATAACTCTTCTATTCCAAGCGATATGAATGAATGATTTCTTTAATCGTCGTTCCATGAGCAGAAGTCTACGCCCCCACCCACGAATTCGACCGAATTCGGTGACGGAGAACCTGCTTACGAGGAATTATTTGTGCCTGACAATTCCAAAGAAGAATTCAAGGACGTGAGCGTTTTTCAACTTAGAAACTAAGGGTGGATTTTTGAACAGAGAACTATCCGATAATGCAGCTTTATTTACCGGATTTATAATGCATTTTCTCTGAAATAAAACTGCATTATCGGATAGTGCTCTGTTCAAAAATCCACCCTATGAATATACGAAAAAAAATCAGTCATAAAGGGATGACCTTGACTCCTAGGCGATGGTGTTCAGGACGGCCTTACGGGACCTCTCGCCCGAAATGCTTCTCCGGATCACCCATTCATGGAATGAACTCATATGGGACTGCACGTTTGAGGGGAAAATCTGCATGGATGGAAGGTGAGTTGGAGATTCAGGATGGCATTCCGTGTTCCTATACGAAACTCTTTATGGATCGTGGATAATTTATTTTCCTTGCAGATGAAATGCACACAAAACGTCGTTATCTTTATTGCAGCTGCTGTTCATGTTCGCCATGGGTTTCAAGTTCTCATCCTAATTGAGACAATAAATATAAATGGGTGAAAACTGACAAACTTAAGTTAATTTTGTCTCTGTTTCAAACCAGTTATATGTTAAAATGTAGGTATTTTAATCGGTGCTATCTAGTATTGCAATGTTGCCAGGGCTCATAGTGATTCCTGTTTTCCTCCCGAGATACTTTGATGGAAATTTTCGAGTTTTTTAAGAATGAATTTCTATCACATTTAACTTCGTCTCAACTTTCATTCGAACCGAAAAACTCATTTCTAGCTCAATTATGACAAAATATGGCCAAAATGACCCACTTTCCCCCTCGAGTCTATCTCCGAATTTTAAATATCCTAGAACCGCTTGTAGTGGTAGTTAGTCATACGAGCTTTTTCATGAATCAGTTTCAGCGTTATTAATTATTTTTCTTAAGCAAGTCTCTGTCGGACCTGTTCGACCACTTCAGCTCGTATATCTCAGTAACGGTACGTTACATTTAATGGTGAAGTCCAAATTAAAGGACATTCCACATATTCACGTTTGCTCATACGGCATCTCAAACGAAACAAAACATTCTCATTTGCAGGAATTTTCCCCCGATCGTGAACTCCCTCTACGGAACCTGCTTCATGTTCAACAGCGAGTTAAACTCCAATGACCCCGCTGCTGGGAAACGAATCACCCGTGTTGCGGGGAATACTTATGGTGAGTACAGATCTAGTTATGAAAAAGCTCATACCATCTGAATGACCTGTCAGCTTCTTTTCTTCGATATTTTTGAGGCAATCGGTAATTCGAGGCAACTAATCTCCATAAATTAACTTGCTCTCNTGAATCGACGAAAGACAGGTACTGCAACGTGCACCTTGCTTATTCCGAATTCTCTCCCGCAGGCATCACCCCGAAGACATCAGTCGTACCCAATTCCGAATCCCCGAATGGAGCGGACACCTTCCCCCCGGTCACTGAAGTGAGTAATCCAACAGAGTACCGGGAGTTCTCCAATGCACTAACGGCGAGAACGCAGGCCCCAGGAAAGATTTGCGAAACTCAAGTCCAACATTAACTACTTCAATGGCATGAAATGTCAGAATTCAAATTTGGGGTTGCAAAAAAAGGAACAAACTTCGAACATTATGAATACGGTCACTGGAACGATCCTTGACAAATCTATTGAAAAACATGGATGCTACATACAGGGTGGCTCCAAAAAAGCAAGCTATTTACTTCAACTGCTGCGAATCAGGCTGCGATGCCTTGATTTGAGTAATATTTTAGGCAAACATGAAACAACTCTTTTCCTGCAGGTATAAAATAATATGTTATGCCATCACGAGTTTTTTTCTTCATCAGGACAAAAATGATCGTCTCCATCCAGAAAGTTGCAGCAACGGTCACCCAGCTACCGTTTGAGTTAGAGCAGCGACGGTTGTGGTTAATAAGAGCTTATTTTATTGAATATTTTCTGTATCGATGTTTGAAGATTTGATTCTTTCTCTTCCCACTTTTTTTCTTACTAAAACAATGCAATGCCTGGCTACTCGCATGAAGACCTGGTGGTAATGAAGACCTTGCTGACAAATGATGAATGAATTTTCTAGGGGAAACCAAAAAAAATTCCTAACTTCCACGTACACTTCACGAAATTCTGCTTCAAATCACCTTCCCACTGATGATGCTATGAATTTATAGATCTATGATCTATAATAGATCCATTTAAGGCGCGAATAGAAAATGCATTATACCAAGAGCCTTCCCGTGCAAAACGTCCACCTTCCATGTGGATTTGGAACCAGGTGGATGTCTCCACTTTCCACGTTTCGGAGCGATGTCCTCCCATGTGAGAATCCCCCTGGAGGAAAATCCACCTGGCTTAAAATATTGATAAATGGACTTGAATGGTTATGCGGATTTTCACCGGCTGTAACGTCCACCAGGTTGGAAATCCATCCTCTGTCCACCTGGTTTTTCAGCCAGGTGGATGCAATGGACGGTAAAAAATGGTGTTCATGAAACTCATAAATAATACTGGTAATCGTCCATCGTTCATCATTCAATATTCAATAGCCATTCATTTACACATATAACTCTTCTATTCCAAGCGATATGAATGAATGATTTCTTTAATCGTCGTTCCATGAGCAGAAGTCTACGCCCCCACCCACGAATTCGACCGAATTCGGTGACGGAGAACCTGCTTACGAGGAATTATTTGTGCCTGACAATTCCAAAGAAGAATTCAAGGACGTGAGCGTTTTTCAACTTAGAAACTAAGGGTGGATTTTTGAACAGAGAACTATCCGATAATGCAGCTTTATTTACCGGATTTATAATGCATTTTCTCTGAAATAAAACTGCATTATCGGATAATTTGAACTTAGAAACTAAGGGTGGATTTTCGAACAGAGCACTATCCGATAATGCAGCTTTATTTACCGGATTTATCATGCATTTTCTCTGAAATAAAACTGCATTATCCGATAGTGCTCTGTTCAAAAATCCACCCTATGAATATACGAAAAAAAATCAGTCATAAAGGGATGACCTTGACTCCTAGGCGATGGTGTTCAGGACGGCCTTACGGGACCTCTCGCCCGAAATGCTTCTCCGGATCACCCATTCATGGAATGAACTCATATGGGACTGCACGTTTGAGGGGAAAATCTGCATGGATGGAAGGTGAGTTGGAGATTCAGGATGGCATTCCGTGTTCCTATACGAAACTCTTTATGGATCGTGGATAATTTATTTTCCTTGCAGATGAAATGCACACAAAACGTCGTTATCTTTATTGCAGCTGCTGTTCATGTTCGCCATGGGTTTCAAGTTCTCATCCTAATTGAGACAATAAATATAAATGGGTGAAAACTGACAAACTTAAGTTAATTTTGTCTCTGTTTCAAACCAGTTATATGTTAAAATGTAGGTATTTTAATCGGTGCTATCTAGTATTGCAATGTTGCCAGGGCTCATAGTGATTCCTGTTTTCCTCCCGAGATACTTTGATGGAAATTTTCGAGTTTTTTAAGAATGAATTTCTATCACATTTAACTTCGTCTCAACTTTCATTCGAACCGAAAAACTCATTTCTAGCTCAATTATGACAAAATATGGCCAAAATGACCCACTTTCCCCCTCGAGTCTATCTCCGAATTTTAAATATCCTAGAACCGCTTGTAGTGGTAGTTAGTCATACGAGCTTTTTCATGAATCAGTTTCAGCGTTATTAATTATTTTTCTTAAGCAAGTCTCTGTCGGACCTGTTCGACCACTTCAGCTCGTATATCTCAGTAACGGTACGTTACATTTAATGGTGAAGTCCAAATTAAAGGACATTCCACATATTCACGTTTGCTCATACGGCATCTCAAACGAAACAAAACATTCTCATTTGCAGGAATTTTCCCCCGATCGTGAACTCCCTCTACGGAACCTGCTTCATGTTCAACAGCGAGTTAAACTCCAATGACCCCGCTGCTGGGAAACGAATCACCCGTGTTGCGGGGAATACTTATGGTGAGTACAGATCTAGTTATGAAAAAGCTCATACCATCTGAATGACCTGTCAGCTTCTTTTCTTCGATATTTTTGAGGCAATCGGTAATTCGAGGCAACTAATCTCCATAAATTAACTTGCTCTCCAGAGGTTCACCTCCCTAAATAGAGGGCCAGAGGTTGTTAAGCCTGGCTGCCTGAGAGCGATATGGCTTCAGTTTCACCTTTGTGGGCCGCAGTTTTCTTCTTTCTCAAAGTCTCACGACGATTGTATAAAATATAATGCAGAGACAGAGGAATATCTTGATTTTTTGAATGTTTGATATATTCTTGAGTCATCGTGCCAGTGAAACTGTCAGTAACATGCTCATTCCTCTTGAATGTACGAGCGAAGATGAACTCCAAAGAAGGATTCGTCTCGCCAAGGACGGATTCTGTGACTTGGCTGACGATCGAGCCGCAGCTCACCCGTTTTACTGATAATGTTGTATTGTCCTCTTATCGTCTACTTTTTAAAAGTTATTTCTGGATTTTTGGCGGCTGGGGCATTTCAAACTGTGATTGGTGCCCTCGTTAATGTTCATCAGTCAACCATAACCCGGTATCACTAAGGTGTGGAGCACTCTCCGCTACCCGTCCCTCCATTATCAGTTCCGGACGAAGGAGAAAACTAAAATTAGATCCTGCTGTTTTGGGATCATAAGGACCAATAGGAGCAATGTCAGTACTCGTAAGAATAAACAGTAACGAAGAGAAGATCGGTTAGGAATGTACTTGAAGCCTCTGGCACTCACCTGCAGAGATGTCCAAGGTCCAAGATGTCATCACCGTCGAAATGCAGAGGGACAAACGCCAGTAGACTAAATTCCTGGCATTCCGCATGAAAATTCCCGACCATTTGCAGGTCTTACTTCGTATACGTAAAAGGCCAAACAGTGAAAGCGAAAGTGAAAAAAAATGTACGAGGTAAGTCACATATATCGAGCAATTGCCTTCATTCCATAGCTTCTCAATTTCATGTTTTCTCCGTTTACCTTTTTCAAAAAATGTTAAATGCACGTATAGGCAGAGACTCTGTGGATACCAACGCGACCAATCCATTGCATAAATATGCGAATCGGCCTAATCTTCGTCATGTTTACTTGATTTACTCATGCCGGAAAATCAAGAAAATCGCGTTAGGATTGTATAACGCCTATTCACTAATTTGGTCATTCTCACCCTCATGCCACTGGAAGGAGTCCCCTGCATTTTCCATGACCCAAACGTTGTTTGCTCCCATGCCACTTCATGGAAGACATTTAAAATCTTGGATAAACGGATTGACGTAATATGAAAGAGATAACGGGACTCCAGGTGCAAAAGTCGGTCCCACCCCCATCCTCCTCCCTGCTTTGAATAAATTGTGGAAATAAATTATATATTATATCAATTATAAATTATGCGCCTTCAGGCTCTCAGAGCTTGAAGGCGCTCAAGCTGGCACACGATTACGTCGACAGGGGATCATTATTATGTTAGCGCATTTTCAATATCAGGAAAAGGAGAAGACGATGGCAAGATGTTGAAGGTTCAGTGCTAACCCAACGGATTTTCAACGTTGAACTGTGTTCCGCTCCAAAATTGCGGTAATATTTCATTTTTAATATATATATATATATTTTCTTTATTCGTGGTAATACACGTAAAAACCGTATGCGCTATGTTGAGGCGAAATTGTCAAGCTGAGAATTTAATCCTCGTCAGAAATAGACAAAGCATTGTGCAAAATTTCAATCCAATCGTGACCTCGTCCCATGGAATTTTCATTTTTCCCTAGCCGAAGAAAACTGGGAGGTATTGAGATGTGATACGCGCGTCGGAGATTGTATTTATTCATTTCTTTGCAAGTCGGCTATTTGAATGTGAGTATCGTAAGGTAAAAAGAGCAGTGCTGTTGCTGGATATGGCGGTTTAAAATATTATTTAAAAGATGAATTCGTATCCTTGGTGGCTTTTGAATTTCATCCGTGCTTCCGGGGCACCCCCTACACACATAAATACTACATATAAGAAAACTCCCGCAAGGACTGTCTCTCCTCGACCAGTAGGCAAGAGAAAAAAGGGATTGATATATTTTGCCGTTGTTAGGGCTCTCGCTCTCGCTCTACCTGGACCAAGACCAATACACCTCAAACGCCGTCTCCGAGAGCGCCGGGATTCGACTGGTCGTCCACACCACCAACGAACTCCCAAACCCCATGGAGCAGGGACGCTCCCTCCTCCCGAACACGCGAACGTCCCTCGGGATCAAGACGGTAAGGACGGTTCCTCCGTGGATTTCTATCCAGAATTTATTTTATTTGTATTTACGTATTTCAATGGAGAATATTGCGTTAACGGAGGCGCTGAGGTGAAGGTGTGCGGCTATGGTTGCAGGTGAATATCAAGCGGCTGTCGGAACCATATGATAACGGCTGCTCCGCCTCGTGGAAAGAAACCAAGGTGAAACCCTACAACCCATTGAACCCGAATATCCCCATCGCCTACAATCTCGTGGTGAGTTGAAATAATTTTTTTTCGTCTTTTTTCTGCATTCTGCGTTGGAAGGGGCGTTAAATAGGTGCGATTCTTTATCTCCGAATGCCTTTCGTTCGATTTTTTAAAAACCTTTAAAGCATGAAAGTGAGGGGTAATTTCACTTCTCCTTTGCAAAATCTGGCTTTGGTCCTACTTATTGCCATAACGTACGATTTTTTAAAAGTATATATGGAGATATGATGGCACATGGCAGAGTCGTTCAGCTTATACAGATTCATCTAAAACATACCAAATAAACTCATGTGTTTATTTTCGTTTTTGCTTCAGTCATTCATTCAAAGTGTAATGGATGAATTCGGCAAAAGAGTTTCGTTGGTATGCGTGGATAGGCCTTCGAGATTGCAGAAGTGAGATATAGGCCGTTAAAACGTCAAAAAAGTTTTAAATAGTTATAATTTTTTCTTATTTAACAGGAGATGAATATGGGAAAAATGACATGCTTTTTCGGTGTCTTCATTCCGCTAAAAACCAAAATCAGCAACCTCGGACTGTAACGCCAAAATGCAAGGGAGAAAGTAAATCGATCAATTTTATTTAAATTCTAAATTCTTCTATGCCTTCGAAAAATAAAAATTCATCCGCTGAAAATCCCCTAGCGTAGGGGGCTGAACGGTTTTCCAATAATGGGAGAGTCAGATGAACATTTCCTGATGGCAGTGTCACAGGCAATTTCCCGAATAGGGCTGGCCAATGACCCATTTCTTGCAGGGAACCGGTCTTCGTATCCGTAGAGAGCATAGTGTTTCCGAAGTTAAATTAGTGAAAATTGTTTGTTGCCCATTTCAGCAATGCATGCGGCTGTGCGAGATCGCGAGCGGAGAGATCAATTGCAACTGCCGCAACCCGCTCTACACCGATGTCGTGGTGGGGCCCGGCGGAGTTCGCAACGACACCCGCTTCTGCAATTTCACGTCAGGAAGTAATCGCAATTCGATTCCGGGAATTCTCGGAATCGAATGCAGCCGATGAGATTTTTTTTTTTCTCTCCGTCGCAGGCGCGGACGTGAATTGTTTGGAGAGAACGATGAATTCGCTGAATGCCGAGAACAGCTCGTGTTCCTGTAAGGCGGCTTGCGAGTCAGTACATCATTTATGTTTTCTTAAAAAAAAAAACGCTGATTTCATAACTCATGAAAATTGACATGCATTTTCATAACATCTCGAAGGGAGACGTCATATCAAGCCTCCATCTCGAGCTCATCGTGGCCGGCCACCAACTACCTGGTGAGTGCAACTAATTATTTCCAGCCTTCGGCATCGTCCAACGATTCGGTCGTCATCGTAGGTTTTTTTTTTATTATTGCGCGTTAGAAGAGATCGCTGCCGAGAATAGGGGCAGCCTTGGGCATGGTTCTTCCCAGGCCGGGAGAATTATCGGAAAGCGACACGAAAGAATTCCTGAACGGCGTGCAGAATAACCTTCTGAAGGTGGATGTCTATTTCCAGAGTCTCAGCTACGACATCATCGAGCAGCAGCCCAAAATGGATGTAAGCCACGCCCTCCGTGCGTTTTTGAGGCCATATGAGGGTAAATGCGGCGCTGAAGCGTGTTTCCATGCGTTCTAGACGTGGGCTCTGCTTTCGAATCTTGGAGGGATTTCGGGAGTATATGTGGGGCTCTGCCTCATCGTCCTGGTCGAAGTCCTTGAATTAATCCTCCTCCTGATCTACAGATCCCTCTGGTACGTTTGCCTTGGGTCGTCAAAGGAGAAATTTCCCCCGATGCCCAAGAACACTCCGGCAGAATCGGAGGCAGAATTGGAGGAATTGCCACCTTCCCAGCCCTTCGCGCGAGGCTCTGCTTCGTTAAGGGCGTAGGTTTGCATGGCCGACTCCCTTTTTCGTCGAAATCCTCCGGGGAATACGCCCTTTATATATGTCTTGTCCTATTTCTTTGGAGGACGATATCAGATGGTTCGAGCGAAAATCATGCGTATGTTTAAGAGCTCGAGTCGATCCCATGTGTAGAATACGGCGCCAAAGAGATCGATCGATATCATGGATTGTATAAAATCGTTTTCAAGTATTTCTCATCAAACAAACGGAAAACTGAAGATATCGTGATTTGCTTTAGCCGCTCTTTCTTTCCCTCCTGCCCTTGTCTGCAAACAATTCACGTCGCCATCTATCAATACCAGCACAAATCATGTATCGAGGGTGGGGCATTGTTTCGTCGTTTCCGCATCGTCCCGTGAAACAAAAATGCAATGCCCTGGCGTTTTTTGGTGAATTATATCCGCACGACACACAGACACGTGAAACACGCATCGAGTTGGAAAGCACTCAAGGAGAAATGCTCAATCTGGTGTCCATCTTCATTTGCACAATATTTCTGCCTATCCGGTACAGAACGGCACGAAACAAAATAAATATGCCCATTGTGATGTGATCACTCTCTCCACTTTCGGAATGTTTTTGTGGAATGTTCACAATCCCCTAGTGGGCCTGGATTTCTTGGCCATATTTGGCAGTTCTTTTTGGGTGAATGTTTGTTGCCTGTTATATGTATTTGTGTCCTGCTCGGGTTGGCAACACTGTGGAGGTGGAAGGCGTGAAGGCAGACGCGCAAAATACGCCATTCCCTGCCACTTCCTTCCGGCATGTGCCTCACCTCGCAGTGTCTCTCTCTATAGTGTTGTATACTGTAACCCAAGAGAGCAGAGTGTTGAGTCTCTGTGTGCTTGTGTATTTGTGTAGGCCTTGTATGTATGTAGGCCTAGGTCTAAGCTGGTAATGTGGTTTACTCCCACATTTCCAACCTTCCGCCTAGCAGTGACCTTTTGTTAGACGGTTGGTCGGAAAACATTTTTCCGAACTTTGAAGGTTGGGTTTTTTCCTGACCGACTTGCTCTGACCGGCTTGTCCTGACCGGTTCATCTTCACCGGCTTGTCCTGACCGGTTTGGCTTCACCGGCTTGTCTTCACTGGCTTGTCTTCACTGGCTTGTCTTCACTGGCTTGTCTTCACTGGCTTGTCTTCACTGGCTTGTCTTCACTGGCTTGTCTTCACTGGCTTGTCTTCACTGGCTTGTCTTCACTGGCTTGTCTTCAACTGTTGGTGATGTCTAAATTAATGGGATAAATTTGCTCTAAATAAAAGTGTGTTTGTGTGTGTGAGTGAGAATCCACTTGTTTCTGTTCAGAGCACTGTTTGTCACGGGGCACAGAACCCATAAGCCCGCTACCTTTCAGCTCAGCAATGTATCAATGATGAATGTGTTCCGCTTTCTCCTATCTCTCGAAAAAAATTGTAAATCGGCAAAATAAAAAGAACATTTACCTGCATCCTTTTTCGAATTCATTTTGTGGCTGCAGCGAAATACGAAATAATTAGCGAAATAGCGAAATTATACGACGGTCATCAAAGTTCATGCTCGGAATTCTGATTAGATTGTTCCTAATGAACCCGATGGAAGAAACGGCTCGTTCGGATTTCGCCGTCTGGGGGACATGCCAGGGCGTACTTGCTCGGGTTCGGGTCCCTTTTTCGCGAGGAGGTCACGTGACCTTTTTGCGAGGAAAGGTCACGGTCAATTTGGACAATTTGGAACGGATGAAGGAAAAGCAGATGGAAATTTCGCGCACTTATAATTTAAATAACGCTGATTTCATGAAATATATTTTTAAAAATAGGACTGAACGTACTTCGAGCGCACTTTTGGCCTATCAATTGAGTTGCCATATAATTTTTCCCGGAGCGAAGGAATTTTATTTCCTTTCGGATTAATAGAATTCAATTTGTTCCACATTTATTTTGCACAAACCAAAAACCAGATTGTTGCCGACTGCATTTCAAAGACACGCAGAGGAGTATGGCGTCACCATCCGTGGCGACGTGTCTCTTCAGCAATCACTTGCTGGTTCAAATCGATATTGCCTTTCGTTGATCCTTCCGTTGAAGGACGTCGTTGCATGGAAATTTCCGGGGTCAGGTCGTCACTCGACGAATCCATGAATGAATGACTGAATGAAAGCCCGCGAGACCATTTGGTTCAGAGCGACCCGTTCACGGGTGAGCAATTCACGGAGTGTTAATTGTCGACCAATGAAATGACGACACGATTGGTCTCGAAATCTCACGGTTGCTCACAGGCTACCGATATATTGTGTGATATTTTCACCGGGGCGACACGCTTCTGCAGCTGCTCCCAACTTCTGAAACGGCTGCATATTAAATGATGATGCATTTTGATCGTTTAGAGCAGGTGTCGGCAACCGCCGGATCCTTGGGACGGCGGGCCGGATCCTGCCCGCGAAGGTATTTCATCCGGCCGGCCAAGCACGCTAAGAAAAGAGGGGATTTACTTTATACAGTGAAAACTCGTTAACTCGAATCCTGATTAGTCGAAATTCCGCTTATCTCAAAGTTCAAAGCTTGGTCCCGGCGGAACCCCGTAGGACACCACGTTAAATGCTCCGTTTAACTCAAATTCGCTTATCTCGAATATGGGGGGGGGGGGGGGCGATTCCTGATAACTCGAAACGATTTGCCCGGTCCCTAAAAGTTCGAGTTAACGAGTTTTCACTGTATTTCATTTTTTATTTTGAATTCCCCACACTCCCTCCTCCGGGGAGATCATCACCACGATGAATTTCACACTCCGGCCCGCCATAGGGTCGATCCGGCCAGCAATTAGTGAAAGGTTGCCGGCATCTGGCTTAGAGATCAGACGGAGATGACAACTTAAAGAAATACCAAGTCGCGGTATCGCCTTCCCCATAAACGCGAAGAGGAAGGAGTGCTACGCCACGACTCTCCCTGCGAAAAATGGAAAGGAGGGGGCTCGGGGCGATGGACGTCCCTCGTCCTTCACTCCCCTTATAGGACCATCGCGTGCCGGACAAGAGAAAGCGAAGGTCGAGGCCGCACCAGCCCGAGTCGCTCGTCCGTCGCCCCCCTCCGTATCGCTCTCGGCCGTCTTCCCATCGCGTTCCTCTCCCGATGCGAGGAGGTCACCCGCGATCCCACTCGCCTCCTTCCTTCCCTCTCCCGATGCCGCTCGAGTGCGCCTGCCCGTACCGAATGGAACTCCTCTGATGCGAGTGTGAGACGAAGATCCTTCGCGTGACAGGGTCGCTGTCAGAATTCCAAAGTAAATTCCCAGTCGTTCTATTGGGTGATTCAGCGGTGCCACTCTCAGGATGTGATACACTCCATTGCAGACGGAGATTTGCAGACGCTCGCGTGGTATCCCGATCGAGGGTGTGTCTCTTGTCCTGTCATCTTCACCGAGCTGTGTCTCGAGTCCTGTCATCGTCTCCGAGGTGTGTCTCAGGTCCTGTCATCGTCTCCGGGGTGTGTCTCAGGTCCTGTCATCGTCGAGGAATGCCAATCCGCGCCGACTGCGTTTCCATTTCTGCGATGCATGTACACGCCGCCGTATCGTGCTGATGTCGGAAGTGCATCGTGTGATGCCTGTGATGTCTGCCCGACGAGTCGTTCTTCGATAAGCCGTGAGTCTCTTGCCGATGCTTTCGGGGTGGAATTGCGTGAAATATCGTGGTTGACGAATGCGTCGATGAGGAATCCAAATTCAGAAACGGAATGAAGTCAGAGGAAGCAAGAAAACGATTCCGAAATGAGGTCTGTGTCGACGTCGGCAGTCGTTCGTAAAATAGTCGAACGTCAGAATTACGTCGTACAAACCACGGAATGAGGATATAAATCCGAATATCGTTCTCAAGGTTGAGTCCGACGTGGATCGCCCAGCGAGCGACTACGGGAAATAAAAACACGTGCCCCTGTACCAAAACAACGCCAGAGCGAGCGATCCGCCCGCGATGGCCTCAGCACGCAAGGAGTATTCCATATATACGAGCATCGAAGAGGGGATCGGGATATCTCTCCTTCGTCGTTATGTGGTGCATTCGGAATGTCAGAGGGAGGCCGGCGAGGCCCTCGTCTTCCCGGCGAGGCCCTCGGCGAGGGCGGGTGACGCAACGGAGGACGCATCGCCGAGTCGGATCGGTGTTGCTGGCATCTTACGATCGACAAACGTCGAGAAACTGTTAAACATTGGAATCAGAGAGTCCATTTCAAAACGACTTATGAAAATTGAATTAACATTGATGGAATGTTTCTTGCGGGCAGCAGTTCAACACCGCTAAACGACTGCGTTCCTTCTTCTTTTTATATATTATAATTTATATATATATATATATGTATTCGAAACAAATGATAGGATGAACCCACGACACGCCGACGAGCACCGCGTAAATACAGTTTCCAAAGCGAATCTCATCGTCATTGCAGCAGCGAACGGGAAATGCCGGAGCCGGAGGCGGGGGAGGGCGGGGGTCGGAGGCCCCGGGGGAGGTCCAAGCTGAGGAGGTTCCGGCCGCTGCTGGCGGCGGGGGCCGTCGCGGTCGTCGTCGGGCTGGTCGTCGTCCTCTGGTACGGGTACAGGGGGGGCGGGGGGGAGGGAGGGGGGGCGGGAGGTGGGGAGGATCTCGAGTTCGACGACTTTCTGCGGAATCGATTCGGGGCACGGTCCTTTGCCTTCAATGCTTCTTGGCTCTCGGGTGAGCAAAGTCTGCATTTAAAAGACATTTAAATGTCCATCATGCGTTTTTCCGTGCTCTCTATTTTTTTGGACTTCCTTCTCGCAGACGTGGAGCTGCTGTTCGTGAATGGGAACAGAGACCTGGCTAAATTTGATGTCACGACCAACAAGGAAACCCTTTTGATTCCTTCAGCGGTTCTCGTCCGTAATTTCCTCCGCGTTCATTATTAATCGCATTCGAGATGAATTGCGAGGAGTGGAATTTTGTATTCCAGAGCGACCTGAATGTTCCTGGCCTGGGATTCATGTGGGTCTCCGCGACTCAAAAATTCGTTCTCTTGGCGTCGGACGTTCAAATGGTTATTTTCCATCGCCTCGTCTTTCCAGCGAGGAATGAGAGTACAGCTGATTTTTAATCCTTTCGTTGCAGATATTCCGGCACTCATATGTGACTCGCTACTTCATTTACGACGTCGAGAGGCAGTGAGTCACAATCCCGCGACCATCGATTTTTTTCCCCGAGAAATCCGTAAACTTCACTCACGCTCTCGATGCAAGGGAGGTGATGGACGTGACCTTGCACGGTCCGAAGGAGGGGAACCGGACGCAGCTCCGGCCGGACCCGCCGCAATATTTCTTCCTGGCGAAATGGGCCCCGACGGAAGACCGCCTCGTTTTCGTCTTCGAGAACGATATTTATTACCGCCCGGACCCGCGAGTGAACAGGGACTTCCGCATCACCGCCGACGGGGAGATGGATGTCTTCTACAACGGCATCGCCGATTGGGTCTACGAAGGCATCCGTTTTTCTTCTTCTTTTTCTTCTCCTATTGCAATTCACAGGGAAAGCGTGATTCGACGTTTGTGCCTTCAGAGGAGGTCCTCGGCGACTCGAGTGNGAAAAGCCATTCCAGTCGCGATGCTTCTTCAAAATGCGCCGAGATTCGTGTCGCGTGGGAAAATGGAGCTAGACCGATATTACAACACGTGCTGAAAGTTGCCAAACATCAGTTAAATATGGCATCCCTTCATTTCCGTAACAGACACAAGTGTTTCGAGCAGTTTCATTCCGCACAACTGCAAAATGCACGACACGTTCGCGCAAGTGACACACGCATCGCGATGATGAGCCCGACTGGACGGCGGCCTTTCTTACTTGTCGGTTTCGTCAGGGGAGATTCCCCCGAAATTCACGGGGGAATGAAATGGAATTGCGAAGACGAGTCTATGAAGACTCTTTCTTCGAAGACACCTCTGAAGTAAATGCCCACGGAACGAGCACGGAACGAGCACGTTTTCGGCCAAGCTTGAAGGAAATTGCCACGCCCTCTCCACTTCTCTGGAAGGCGAAGAATCCCTATCGCATTTTGCGACGAGAGGATTTGGCTAGCCCACCCCCCAAGCTGGGAACACGAAACCAGTTGGGATCCTACCGCAGAATCACGAGGGTGAATTTCGAAAATGAAAATGATCCACACACGTGTGCATCGCAGCACCCATTAATGCGCTCAGTCTGTCACACACGACCTCGAGTTCGACGACTTTCTGCGGAATCGATTCGGGGCACGGTCCTTTGCCTTCAATGCTTCTTGGCTCTCGGGTATGAGCAAAGTCTGCATTTAAAAGACATTTAAATGTCCATCATGCGTTTTTCCGTGCTCTCTATTTTTTTCGGCTTCCTTCTCGCAGACGTGGAGCTGCTGTTCGTGAATGGGAACCGAGACCTGGCTAAATTTGATGTCACGACCAACAAGGAAACCCTTTTGATTCCTTCAAGGGTTCTCGTCCGTAATTTCCTCCGCGTTATAATAATTAGCGTAAGCTCTACTTAACGCTCCTCACCTTAAAACATAAGGTCTCGCTGGACTTACAAGGACCGGACCCTAAGTACACCCAGAGGCGCTGAGTTTTTAAGCAAGAGAACCGCAGCCTGGTTCAAATGGTTATTTTCCATCGCCTCGTCTTTCCAGCGAGGAATGAGAGTACAGCTGATTTTTAATCCTTTCGTTGCAGATATTCCGGCACTCATATGTGACTCGCTACTTCATTTACGACGTCGAGAGGCAGTGAGTCACAATCCCGCGACCATCGATTTTTTTCCCCGAGAAATCCGTAAACTTCACTCACGCTCTCGATGCAAGGGAGGTGATGGACGTGACCTTGCACGGTCCGAAGGAGGGGAACCGGACGCAGCTCCGGCCGGACCCGCCGCAATATTTCTTCCTGGCGAAATGGGCCCCGACGGAAGACCGCCTCGTTTTCGTCTTCGAGAACGATATTTATTACCGCCCGGACCCGCGAGTGAACAGGGACTTCCGCATCACCGCCGACGGGGAGATGGATGTCTTCTACAACGGCATCGCCGATTGGGTCTACGAAGGCATCCGTTTTTCTTCTTCTTTTTCTTCTCCTATTGCAATTCACAGGGAAAGCGTGATTCGACGTTTGTGCCTTCAGAGGAGGTCCTCGGCGACTCGAGTGCCGTCTGGTGGTCGAGGGACAGCAGGAACTTCGCTTTTCTTTCCTTCGACGATGCGAACGTTCCTCTCATGGAGTATTCCGTCTATCAGTCGTACAACATCTCCAACCAGTATCCCGCCACGGTCAAGCTTCACTATCCCAAAGTAATAAATTATTACCTTGGGATTACAATAATTAGTTGCAATAATTATGATAATTAAAATAATTATTACAATAATTAGTCCGCACTCGCAGAGTGCGGACTGGATATATCTGATAACGGTGGTTCATATTATTCGTTATTGTTATCATTAGTCTGGGAGGGAGAATCCGGTCGTGAAAGCTTGGATCGTCGACGTGGAGGCGTTGGAAGCGGATCCGTCTTCAGAATTCAAGTTTCCCATTCTTCCTCCTCCTCTCTTCCAGAATCGGTGAGCCGGAGGCAGAAAATGTCACCGCATCTTGGATGACGCCGTGTTTTGCATGAGATCCTCCTTTATTGTAGGGAACATTATATAACGGGGATTTCTTGGTCTGCAAATTCTCGTATTGCCGTGAATTGGCTCAATCGACATCAGAATCACAGCGTTACGACCCTCTGCTCCGAGTCGAGTGAAAGAGCAAGGAATTGGTCTTGTTCCGTCGTGAGTATCCCTTCACATACAACCGAATCTAATCGCTGAATCAGCCCAGAACTGAACCGTTTGATGCGAATTGGCCACCCAGGACCTGGAATTGAAGAATAGCGAGGGATGGCTCGAGATAGCAGCTCCGGACTTTTCTCCCTCCCCTGCGTCTTCGGATTACCTCATCGTGTATCCGCACGAAGGCTGGAAGAAGCTCTTCGAGGTTTCCTCGTCGCGTCCTCGACCTCTCACTCCGGTTGGGTTTGAGGTCACCGGGGTCTATAAATGGGATGTGGGAAAAGACCGCATGTGAGTCGTATCAGATCTCATTGCTGTCGGTGTCGCATTGTTTCTCCGTGATGAATCGACATGATTTTTATCTTGCATTCTTTTGAAAAATGTTTTCAGATACATCCAAGGTGTGTATGGAAATGCTCCGTCAAAGAGGGGCGTATATGTGATAAAAGCCGGTGTCATGACCTGTTTGTCATGCTACTCACCTTCAGAAGAAGATTGTTCCTACGCATCTGGCTACTTCAGCGAGAATGCCTCCTATTACGTGCTTCAGTGCGCGACACCAACGACCGTCGCGAACCTGGTGACCATCAGGGAGACGGAAAGCGGGGAGGTGCTGAGGGAGTGGCTTTCCAATCGTAAGCTCATGGAGAACCTGAGCAAGAAGAACCTCCCCGTCGAAAAGGACTTGGAAGTGGACGTGGCTGGAGGGTTCAAGGCTCAGGTTCGCCTCTACCTCCCTCCTGGTCTCGACGAAGCCGGATCCACCAAATACCCGATGATCGTTGAAACGTAATCCTGCATATCTCTTCAGATCTCTTGACTTCGGATTTTGGCTTTTAGAAGAATAATTATTCCTCCTTTCTTTCCTGGATGCAGGTATGCCGGTCCCAATTCCAAAAGTATCCTTGACTCATGGAGAGGGATTAATTGGGGAACTTATCTCTCGGGGACCGAAGGGATCATTTATGCAATGATCGATGGAAGAGGATCCAGATTCCGCGGGGAACAATACCTTTATCAACTGTATCGTCGCTTGGGCACTGTCGAGGTGCAGGATCAAATAAATGTCACGAGGTATTCGGTATCGATACCATTTATGATATTGGAAGTGCTCTTTAATACACTGCTCATCTTTCTTCCTTAATTTTCTTCAACAAGGTCATTGGTCCGAGACCTGGGATACATTGATGAGACTCGAGTGGGCATCTGGGGTTGGAGCTATGGTGGCTTCACGACCGCCATGGCTTTAGCCACCGATACCGAAGATGTTTTCAAGTGTGGCATATCTGTGGCACCCGTCACTTCTTGGCTTTATTACGGTCATTATCCTTCTCTTCATCATGGCCTCTTGTGCCCATTCATTCAGGAAAAATGTTGCTCTGGGTTTAGACTTAATTTTCAGATGCCGAATCGGCCTTTGTCGTAAATAGATTCCATATACTCGGAGCGATATATGGGGCTGCCGACTCCAACGGACAACCTGGCCGGTTACGAAGCCGCGACCATGCTCACTTCTGAAAAATTGAAGAATTTCCGCAAGAAGCTCTTCTATGTGATTCACGGGAGCGCAGACGACAACGTCCACTATCAGCAGTCCATGATGCTGGCGAAGGAGCTCGAGCTGAGAGACATCCTCTTCAGGCAGCAGGTAAAAAGAAACCTCAGCTCCGGATGCAAACGGTAAAAGTGGATGCATTCCAAGGCGTTGTTGGAATCCTTACCTGACCTTTGCATTTCCAGTCACTGAACGGATGAAACTAGTCCATTTCAAGTGAGACTTAGACCACTCTATCAGGTGCTCTTTTAAGGATTGGTTGGATAAATCTTGAATCTTGATAGGCGAGAAAGCATTTTGGAGAATTCTTTATGGCGTGAATCATGACCAAACCCACTCGTTTTCGATTTGGTAAATTTTTAAAATAGTTATTGCTGCGTCACTCAGTCAAAAATCACTCACGCCTCAAATTATGGTGAAGTTGTCCACTCTCAAGCATGGAGGTAGCCAATACGAACACTAACGGAAATGCCACATTATCACCTAGATTACCTTACCTTACCTGTTCCATGTGAGTAACGATTGTTCCTTTCCAGTCGACTTGAGTGGACGCAGCGGGAGCACTCCTCGCTGGGCTCCACTTATTGCAGGCGAAATCGATGAAAAAGAGAGAGGGAAATGTGCTGCCAACAAGCAGTCACTGTGAAAACTAAATTTGCAGAAAATTCAAATGTTTCCTGACATTTGCTCCACTCTGTACTGTTCCCCCTCACATTGGACGTGTCTTGATCTCGTCTGATTCGAGAATTTCGTGCATCTTCCAGAGTTATCCTGACGAAGACCACGGGCTTAGTGACGTCAGACCCCACCTCTATCATTCCATGTTGGAATTTTGGAGCGATTGCTTCCACCTCACCTGATCTTGGATCTTTCGTGAAATAAATCCAAAGCAGCCGGCTACACCCAGGAGGCATCATTCTCCTTCGAAATGTCGGTCCCCTTGCATCTGGACACCAAAGACTGCGCCCTTTCTCAAACTTTCTGAAACTCGCACAGAACAGTGTCAGCCGCGTTTGACTGATCTTACAGAAGGCCCCAACGATTCCCGAAAATACGCGTTCCAGGAAAATGAGCGACTCTTTCAACAGGACCCGCCGAGGTGACCCCATCTTTCTCCTCGCGAACTACAAACCGCTCGCACTTAAAGAGCACCTTGGAGGGTAGCAATATTTTGGGGTGGTGTATGCATCGAAAACCGTATCACCATGGCATTCCATAGTAATGTTTTTTCCTCCAATGGTATACAGAAGAGAGACACAAAGTATTTAAGTTGCCTTAGACAAACCAGAGGTATCGAAGAAGGATCAGGTAGCCATATTCAAAACAAAACATTAACCACTCATGAAACACTCATGAGGTAAGAGTTTCATGGATTAAGTTTTTTTTCATAAATTACAACGTTACAGAGTTAAAACGCAGAAGGCCAGAGTTTGGGGTTTTGGTGGAACCGAAGCCTAGGCGAAAGACGATCATGCGTCTCAAGAAAATGTTTCACCGACCGGGAACTGTTTTGGACGGTAAACACCCAAGTGGACCTTAAACGGGACGAAAATGTGCAAATGGGGCATTTGCTGCTGAAGAGGGCCGGCGGTTTCTAAACGTGACGCAGTCGGATTTTTTTTTTTCTGAGGTCGTCACTTCGTGAAAAGGTTTAATTCCGTCTTGTCCACGTTCTCGACCACCTACAGCTCCGGAACATGCCGGAATCGGAGACAATAACAGCGGAGCTCTGCCGAAAAGCATGCGGGAAGGTGTCGGATGGTCTCCGGACGGATTTCCCCTTTGGTGGTGACCAGGCCGGTCGTGAAATGGAGAGCACGGGGAGATCACAGGCTGCACCTGCACACACCTATTCGTTTTGCGGCTGCTTTCGGATCATTTTTGGTCGAGAGTGGACCTCGTTGACGGTAATCTGTGTCGCGCCACGGATAAAGGCTCGTCCTAATCGATTTCGTTGCGATAGTCCAGCAGAATTGAGGAAAGGCGAACGATAGGGATGAGGGTGATTCCCTTCCAACACTACGTCCTCGAAAAGAGAAGAAGGCACCGCGATGTCATTCGCCTCCGACTCCACCGATCCGCCGTCGAAAACTCCATTCCAAGTGGCAATGTAGGAGATCCTTCGAGTAGGGCGTTTCAGCTCTTTAATTAACTAAGACCGTCGAAAAGCCATTCCAGTCGCGATGCTTCTTCAAAATGCGCCGAGATTCGTGTCGCGTGGGAAAATGGAGCTAGACCGATATTACAACACGTGCTGAAAGTTGCCAAACATCAGTTAAATATGGCATCCCTTCATTTCCGTAACAGACACAAGTGTTTCGAGCAGTTTCATTCCGCACAACTGCAAAATGCACGACACGTTCGCGCAAGTGACACACGCATCGCGATGATGAGCCCGACTGGACGGCGGCCTTTCTTACTTGTCGGTTTCGTCAGGGGAGATTCCCCCGAAATTCACGGGGGAATGAAATGGAATTGCGAAGACGAGTCTATGAAGACTCTTTCTTCGAAGACACCTCTGAAGTAAATGCCCACGGAACGAGCACGGAACGAGCACGTTTTCGGCCAAGCTTGAAGGAAATTGCCACGCCCTCTCCACTTCTCTGGAAGGCGAAGAATCCCTATCGCATTTTGCGACGAGAGGATTTGGCTAGCCCACCCCCCAAGCTGGGAACACGAAACCAGTTGGGATCCTACCGCAGAATCACGAGGGTGAATTTCGAAAATGAAAATGATCCACACACGTGTGCATCGCAGCACCCATTAATGCGCTCAGTCTGTCACACACGACCTCGAGTTCGACGACTTTCTGCGGAATCGATTCGGGGCACGGTCCTTTGCCTTCAATGCTTCTTGGCTCTCGGGTATGAGCAAAGTCTGCATTTAAAAGACATTTAAATGTCCATCATGCGTTTTTCCGTGCTCTCTATTTTTTTCGGCTTCCTTCTCGCAGACGTGGAGCTGCTGTTCGTGAATGGGAACCGAGACCTGGCTAAATTTGATGTCACGACCAACAAGGAAACCCTTTTGATTCCTTCAAGGGTTCTCGTCCGTAATTTCCTCCGCGTTAATTATTAATCGCATTCGAGATGAATTGCGAGGAGTGGAATTTTGTATTCCAGAGCGACCTGAATGTTCCTGGCCTGGGATTCATGTGGGTCTCCGCGACTCAAAAATTCGTTCTCTTGGCGTCGGACGTTCAAATGGTTATTTTCCATCGCCTCGTCTTTCCAGCGAGGAATGAGAGTACAGCTGATTTTTAATCCTTTCGTTGCAGATATTCCGGCACTCATATGTGACTCGCTACTTCATTTACGACGTCGAGAGGCAGTGAGTCACAATCCCGCGACCATCGATTTTTTTCCCCGAGAAATCCGTAAACTTCACTCACGCTCTCGATGCAAGGGAGGTGATGGACGTGACCTTGCACGGTCCGAAGGAGGGGAACCGGACGCAGCTCCGGCCGGACCCGCCGCAATATTTCTTCCTGGCGAAATGGGCCCCGACGGAAGACCGCCTCGTTTTCGTCTTCGAGAACGATATTTATTACCGCCCGGACCCGCGAGTGAACAGGGACTTCCGCATCACCGCCGACGGGGAGATGGATGTCTTCTACAACGGCATCGCCGATTGGGTCTACGAAGGCATCCGTTTTTCTTCTTCTTTTTCTTCTCCTATTGCAATTCACAGGGAAAGCGTGATTCGACGTTTGTGCCTTCAGAGGAGGTCCTCGGCGACTCGAGTGCCGTCTGGTGGTCGAGGGACAGCAGGAACTTCGCTTTTCTTTCCTTCGACGATGCGAACGTTCCTCTCATGGAGTATTCCGTCTATCAGTCGTACAACATCTCCAACCAGTATCCCGCCACGGTCAAGCTTCACTATCCCAAAGTAATAAATTATTACCTTGGGATTACAATAATTAGTTGCAATAATTATGATAATTAAAATAATTATTACAATAATTAGTCCGCACTCGCAGAGTGCGGACTGGATATATCTGATAACGGTGGTTCATATTATTCGTTATTGTTATCATTAGTCTGGGAGGGAGAATCCGGTCGTGAAAGCTTGGATCGTCGACGTGGAGGCGTTGGAAGCGGATCCGTCTTCAGAATTCAAGTTTCCCATTCTTCCTCCTCCTCTCTTCCAGAATCGGTGAGCCGGAGGCAGAAAATGTCACCGCATCTTGGATGACGCCGTGTTTTGCATGAGATCCTCCTTTATTGTAGGGAACATTATATAACGGGGATTTCTTGGTCTGCAAATTCTCGTATTGCCGTGAATTGGCTCAATCGACATCAGAATCACAGCGTTACGACCCTCTGCTCCGAGTCGAGTGAAAGAGCAAGGAATTGGTCTTGTTCCGTCGTGAGTATCCCTTCACATACAACCGAATCTAATCGCTGAATCAGCCCAGAACTGAACCGTTTGATGCGAATTGGCCACCCAGGACCTGGAATTGAAGAATAGCGAGGGATGGCTCNGAAAAGCCATTCCAGTCGCGATGCTTCTTCAAAATGCGCCGAGATTCGTGTCGCGTGGGAAAATGGAGCTAGACCGATATTACAACACGTGCTGAAAGTTGCCAAACATCAGTTAAATATGGCATCCTTCCATTTCCGTAACAGACGCAAGTGATTCGAGCAGTTTCATTCCGCACAACTGCAAAATGCACGACACGTTCGCGCAAGTGACACACGCATCGTGATGATGAGCCCGACTGGACGGCGGTGTTTCTTACTTGTCGGTTTCGTCAGGGAAGATTCCCCCGAAATGGAATGGAATTGCGAAGAGGAGTCTATGAAGACTCGTTCCTCGAAGACACCTCTGAAGTAAATGCCAACGGAACCGAGCATGGAACGAGCACGTTTTCGGCCAGGCTGAAAGGAAATTGCCACGCCCTCTCCGTTTCTCTGGAAGGTGAAGAATCCTTATCGAATTTTGCAACGAGAGGATTTGGCTAGCCCACCCCCCAAGCTGGGAACACGAAACCAGTTGGGATCCTACCGCAGAATAATCCAGGTGAATATTACCTTTCGAAAATGAAAATGATCCACACGTGTGCATCGCAGCACCCATTAATGCGCTCAGTCTGTCGTACACGACAGCAACCGTTGCAACGGAATAATCTGTCGCGCGCAACCTTAGGCGGTCAATTTAAATGGAATTCGACCGCTCAATCTCGGGAAAAGACTATTTCTCCCCTGAATGGCCGGAAAAGGAAGGAAAGGTATTATTAGAAATTGAGTTCCAAGTCTTCCAAAAGAAGTTTCAGTCGATCTCCTGCGACTTATAATGGCCAGTTATGGCTCATGCACGAGTCAAATATTAACTTCTAAAGGCCAGCTCAAACATTTTTTAATGGGCAGTTTTCCTCCATCGATCCTCACAGCTCATGGTCGTCAAAGAGCTCCACCCATTTTTTTCGAGAAAATAATTATATATATATATCATCAAGACGGTCGATTTCGAATGCTCACATAAAAAGGCCCATTTTTCCCTACCTGACACGAAATTGCCTGCCGAGGCAATTTCTGTCGCCTGTCGCCGGCGTCTCCCCCACGCATAGAAACATCCAGCTTTTGCCTGCGACATTTTCGTTGCATCGGCGATTTTGGAGCTAACCGATGGATATCACGGTGTCTGATGAAACCAAGCGCTAAAACTCCCGCCATGCCCCCCAAAATCACAAAAAATAGGCATATGGAAGGGAAGAAAATGGTGTTTGAAAGCACCCCCATTTAATGCCGTGCCTTTCCAAACCGCACGGTCCCATTCTTCTTCTGGATTTCCGCATTTCCTTCGTATTTCATCCGGTGTATAGGGTCCTATTTAAAAAAAAAGGTCAATTATTTTTCTGTTGATGGGAAGAAAACACTCAACGCTATGTATTTCAGCAGGTTTCGGTCGGCCTACTACGTGCTTCAGTAAAGTATAACATCAACACAAAAATGGTGAACTCAGTCCCGCTGTTTCATTTGAGTCGTTGAACAGAGACGACACGATTTGCCCTTCGATCGACGATGCATCTCCGAAAGAAAGGAAAATTGACTGGAACCAGATGCGAAGGATACAATTTCGATTTCCGATCCCTATGGGCGGATGCGAACACTCCCCTTCAATGCGGCATTTCATCGCCGGAATTAGCTTGCCAATTTTTCGGAATGACGCATCGGTTCCGAGGCTGCCGATTTCCCTTTTCATCTTTTCGCTCTTTCCCATGTAGATCACGTGTATTTTCCTTAACGGAAATATGAGTGGACACGAACCATGATTTGAGACGGAAGTCCGGAATCGATCAACCGAACCTTGAAGACGCTGTTGAACCGATAGCGGCAATAATTAATTAATCCACGCCCGAGCCACCAACAACGGATCTCGGGAGTCACTATTAGACCATCTTCCCCGCGAAATGGAGGCACAGACATATTTACCAGATCGACGGACGGACCTCCAGTCCCCACCTCCGATCCCATCGCATCTAAACTTCCATTGTCCGACCGCTTTTCAGATCCCTTTAACTCACAATGCCTCGCATGGGAGGAACACAAAGCCGGTGAGTAATGGGGAAAGACTCTACACCTGTCCATTCCCATAGAATCCCCTTTCGACCAGGAGGGCAGTTCCATTCTGCCCTCTTCATAAGTGGGACACTTTTTCATGTTCTCCCCCTAAATTTGCGCTTTTCCCTTTTGCCGACAGGTAAAGCAATTCCTACTATTACAAGATATTGATTTCCCTTTTGTTTCTCATACAAAAGTTAAGGCGTTCGAATGCACCGTAACGGATGCGAGCAAGAACCTAATGAGTTCACTCTCTGAGATATAAGGAAAGAGGAAGCCATTAATCGTAGCTTCATGGATTCGGAAACCGGCTTGAATTGATTGATAAATTGTCTGCGCGATCTAGCAATTCAGTGTTTCATTTTCAGAACAGGATCCCCATCCTGATTTGAAATTGAAAATTTCCACGTGACGATTGTGATCTACGGTTACCGTTTACATAACCGGACGAAGCGGTTATGTAAACGGTTATGTACCGCTACTGGTATTATAGGAGTTGAAGGAATCCCATTCGGTGCAGCATTTCCAGTCGACCCTTGAAAAAGAAGATTTTACCCATTCCACACGTGTGATCCACCCGAATGAATTTGATTTGGAGTGATAAATTCTCTCGTATGGAAATCCCAGCCAAAAGCAAAAACAAATTGATGAAGCCATTCGTGACAAAAGAAGCGTTAGGCTGAAGGAACTTGCTCAATATTGGTTATGGTTCAGCGCAGTGCATTGCTGATGACGAGCTCTCACTAGATGGGCAAGATGGGTTCCTGGGGACGTGTCACTGTGTCCATCAGCCTACCGAGGCGACGCAATCGTGAAAAGGAACAATTTTTCGGCTTCAAGCGTTACTCTGCAGCGCGATGATGCGCGCCCGCATGCGGCTGAAAGACCCGCTGAAAGCCTACAGCGTTGGGAGAATCCTTCCGCGTCCAACTCACAGCCCGGATCTCGCCCCGAGTGACTTATAATTTTTTTTTCCCGAAGCTGAAAGAGGCGATTCCAGGAAAAAAAGATTCGAAACGGCATAAGACCTGAAGGAAGGATTGGTGCTGGCACCAGCCGGTTGACGTTTTTATTGAAAATAGGTTGACTTTTTTGTTGAAAACTTTCTTCAGCTGGTAAATCGATGGACCAAATATTGTGACGTAATTAGGCTAAATCGCTTGGACATTAACATTTTAAAATACGAATTAGAATATTTTTCCCGGAAACTTTTTGATCCAGCCTCGTCCGTCCACCGGACTCGAGAACTGGTCGCTTACCGAATAAACAAATCCATTCCGAATATATTCCGAAGCCGCGGTACGATTTGGACGGCCAGAAATTAAGCGATTTCCGCCTCGTCTGGCGATTCTCGCACAGGGTAAGCGTCACTTTAATCGGCTTTCGGCATCAGACATCAAACTCGTGCTCAATTTTGTGATTCCTTCTACCGCCTTTTCCTCTTTGCCAATCTCGAAAGAGTGCAATACATTCATTTGCATGAACGACATGAACATGCAATCGTTGCTCTTGGAAGATTATTTCGTATATGTTTTGAGACAGGTAATATATTTAGTACCATCCGAAGAATTAAGAAATGAAACTCGAGGCAGAAAACAATGTAGTCCTTGAAATCTGCCTTGGATCTTCCCCAATTACTTTTTGGAGAAGTATTACATCGTGTAGGTATGGGTATGGATTGAAGCTGCTGGAATTTGCGTCTCTCAGACACTCCAAAATGAATGATTATGCAGGTGATTCGGAGTGGCTCATGCAAGGGATTCCTTCCCAGCATTTTCTTCGTCGATCTTGAAGTTCCCTCGCGAAGATGCTTGGACCAGATGCAAGGAATCTCGAGGGATCTCCGAGGAAACTCGAGGTTGAGGAGGGACAAGGTAAGCGTGTAGACGAAACGCGAGATTTCATCGTGGGAGAAACTGGAATGAGAAAGATCTCCTTCCTCAAGGTCGGACAAGCAGAGAAACGAAGCGGCGGGTTCGAATCGCGGTGAAAGCGATGGTGATCGTGGCATTCGCAACACTTGCACTAAAACAGGTAGGAATTCTCAGACACTCATCCGTGCCACATTGTTGCCTTTAATAACTTGAGATGGACTTACAGGTGATGATCCAGATTGAGGAATATGCATCATTCCCGACAAACACGCTGTACGTGGTGAAGTATATGCGCACCATCGAGAGCCCAGCCTTCACCGTCTGTCCGAAATCGTCACTGACATATTCTTTCTCGTCGACCTTGGGAAATGACCCCATGACCTCCTATGGGAACTCAAGTAGGATGAACGGCTCTACCTTCGGGGAGGAGTTCGCAAACGTCTCCGTGTCGGTGTTCAATCTGGTCATGGATGCCTTCATCGGGGGGGAGTGGGTGGGTATTCGTCCTATTCATGAACCGACCGTGTTGAAGAAAACCGGAGTCGGCAATTCGACCGTCGTCGTCGAAACAATTCACTTCGTCGGTGAGCATTTACTGAGCTCTCATCGTAATTAAGAAAAAAAGGACTTCGATTAGTTACCTAATATATATAGACGATCGTGACTGACTGACTGACTGACGCTAATTCTAACCATGTTCTAGAGAAGTGAGAAATATGAAACTTCGTACACAAGTAGCTATTGGGATGGAGAGTTCAGAAAAAATTCAACTTTGGAGGTACATGCCCTGGGGG